>NDGN011513050.1:5295-21500 GCA_002564285.1 Tympanoctomys barrerae
CCTGTGCTTTGCTAAGCTTGTTGTAAGTAGGCGCTTTAGACCACTGAGCCATCTCACCAGCCCTCAAACATTTCTTAAACCTCAGTTAATGATGCAATGATTTCTTTCAAGTTCAGATACTTTGTGTAGATTTAAGACCATGAGTGAAATTCATACACTGATCTAGTGCTCTGTGGAATACTTAGTACTAATGTAGGCATCATGTATCCATTATTTTAAATGCATACAAACTTGCAATTCTTAAGAGGAAAAGGAGATGCTATTCTGATGAATTACCGTGCATTGTGAAGAAAGTCTCTACAGTAATCTAAATTTATGTGAAAATCACCTTGGTGTTATTAATACAGTGTCTCAAAGAAAGTAATTAACACAAAAAAAACCCAAAACTGCTCAAAGGCATTGATCGTCACATTATTGATATCCATTCGACCACATCATACCACACATTTTTAAGACAAAATGTTGTATCAGGTAGAAAAATTAAAAAAAAACCCATATCATTACATTTATATCCATTTGATCACATCATACCACACATTTTCAAGACAAAATGTTGCATCAGGTAGAAAAATTTTGAAACCCACATCATTACATTTATAATAGATGGGTTGAAAAATGTTACACATACAAATGTAAATAAGTTTTGTGATGAGTATAAAAGGATACGTCCTTGTATTTCTCCAATTAGTTTCACTTCATACAATATAAAATGCCAGAAAATAAAAGCCAGCGCATAAGTACCAGGAAATGTGGGCACTGGAAATAACCAGAGCACAAGCTTAAGTGGCATCCTGAGCATTCTTTCCTGTACGCTGCGTAAGGTAAAATAATAACAACTACTATTTGCATTCACGGGCACAAGTACTGATTTATTATCTATCTCTGTGTTATCTGGGATAAGGACAAATCATCGTAGCGTACCAATGAATGATAGTTAATAATTGTATTGGTTTTGTACATGTTCTAGATTTTATGGAATGATCTTACATTTTAGTCAGAAGTATAAATTTGCACATTAAGAAAGAAAAATTCATAGCTCAACAAAATGAAAAATTAGTATTACAATAGAAAATTTGCAGTCTCAAGCTAGAAGTAAAAGTAGAAAAGGTGATTTAAATTAGCGGGAAAGCAGAGTTAGTGTCAATGATAATGCGGGAGTGACAGAAAGATTACTTTTCAGTGCTCATTCTTTGTCAAACCAGATCCAGGTTTATTTATCCATGTGCACATGTGTACACATATATGTGCAGATGTACATGTACTCATAATAGCAATCTATAAGAATGGCCATAGTGCCATTAAAATAGTTATTTCTACCTGTTATAAAATTTTTTTCTAATAAATGTCATTTAAAAATAAAGATGACTATAGTACCAGCTCTTGACTGTTCACTTAATAATTGACACAATTTGTTTTTATTTACTCTCTATTCCCAGGGTTCAGAGAAATATCTAGATCAGAGTAGTTGACAAATTATTAATAAATCAATAATTGTTGTCACTAAAGGGCTGGCCAGATAGCTCAGCACATTAGAGAGCCTGCTTAGGCAGACACAGGGACCAGGTTTGATTGCTGGTGTGTGGAGCTGGCCCCACTCCCGGTGTGCACTGAGACTCCACTGTGACTCAATGTGGTGAGGCACACCTGTAATCCCATCACGTGGGAGGCTGGAAACAGGAGGATCACTGCAAGTCTGATCTGTGTAGTGAGACCCTGTAGACCCTGTACTAAATACATAAAAAACTGTTGTCAATCCTGTTTATTAATTTTGCATTGTATTGGAAGTTTTAAGAAGAGACAGAAAAATATTTCCACACACATATGAAACACTATTTGAAGAGGTAATAGTTGATCAGTTCATTTATCTGTTGAAATCATACACATATCAAGTCATATGTTGATGGGCATATAAGGTGTTTCCAAGATCTGGCTATTGTCAATTATTTCATTTTAAACATAGGCATCCACTCATCTCTATATTATGACAAACATAACACTTTTGAAACCCCAGAAGTGTTATGGCTGGGTCCATAAATTTTCTGTTTTGATTTTTTTGTAGTGTCTCCACACTAATTTTCATAGTGGCTGCAGAAGTTTGCATTCCCACCTATGATGTAGTGACTTTCTCTGTGTAGTTTCTCCAGCATTTATTAGATTTTTAAATAACACCCATTCTTTTTTTAGTAAGATGGCATCTTAGTGTAGATTTAATTTGCACTTCTCTGATGGCTTGAGATTATAAGCATTTTATATGTGTATAGTGGCTGTGCTTCCTCCGAAATGTACCTATTCATTTTTAATTTTTTATGTATTTAGTATAGGGTCTACAGGGTCTCACTACACAGACGGGACTTATAGTGATCCTGCCTGTTTTTCAGCCTACCAAGTGCTGGGATTACAGGTGTGCACCACCATATCCAGTCTCCAACACCATCGCAGCATGCCCTGGGGGTAGGCCCTGCATGGCAGGCCAGGGATGCAACCCCAGCTCCTGTATCTGCCTAAGCAGGTGCTTTAATCCACTGAGCATCTGGCCAGCCTTTTTAAAAGTACATATTCATTTCACTTGGAAAAAATATTTTCAAGATAATGATACATAGTATAATAACTACTGTTATTCTCTCTTTAATTGGTTATGAAATTTTGTTTCCTCTTTTTCATACAATAAAAAAAACAAATTACTATACCACCACACTAACAGAGAGAAGATAACTTGCAAATTGAGAAAAAAATGATAGCTAGCTTTCCCTCAGAGTGATGCAACTGTGGAAATCAGTATGGAGATTCCTAAAACTCGAGGATTAGAGGCTCCATTTGGACTAGCTATTCCTCTTCTGGTTACCTTCCCAGAAGAGGCAAAAACATCCTATCACAGTGATATATGTACACCTATATATGTGCAGCACGAAAGAGCTAAATCTTGGAAGCAACCCAAATGCTTATCAACTAAGGAATGACTCAAAAGATGTAGTTATTCTATACAATAGATTACTACTCAGAGTCTAACAAAGACATTTGAAAAACAAATACAACAAATTTTTATTTCATTTCCCATACTTTATTATCCATACTAATAATATAAAATAAGCCATTGTAGGTTCCTTATTAAAATATATAAGAAAATGTATGTTCAAATATTTATCTAATTTTAAGAAAAAATTCTGCCTCTGCTTTCTAAAATTTTAGTGTCATATGCAGGCCATCACTAGGCATATGTACACATTGAGGAGCACATTGGATAAAAATGGTACTATTTTTGAACCTTTTATCTTTTAGTAAGAATTGCTCACTATAAAAAGTGCAATATTTATGAACCATTTTTTATTTCATTTGCAAATATTAGAATCTGAATTTTAATCATTGAAATTGGCATTGAAATCAGTTTACATTTTTGCTATCTGATTTTTGCATGACACACTCTTTTTCTGTGTGATAGTATTATATTGAATCCAAAGACCTACATTTATGTTAAAGGAAATGAGAGTTGTGTTTCTCTAAGAAATAGTCATGATTACCATCAAGATGTTTTGTTTTTCAAATGTTGTCCAACCTTGTATTCTTTAAATGCAAGTAAGCTATTTTCTTTCATGAGCTGTGCAGATATTTCTGCTTAACCCATCTGGTTTAGAAGCCTCAACTTGAATTTCAATGAGTCAATATTATTACTGTACTTGTTCCAGCAAATTTTCCAATGTTTGTACGGTCTTGGTAATTTTGTCTGTGAATGGGTCAAATTACTTTTGCCTTTTTAGAGAACTTAGAAATAAGTTTTGGTGCTGTACAAGTTGGTGAAACTTGGCTCTGTGAGGGCTTACTGCTTACAAATCCAAAGTGATGCACCTTAGACTTTAAACAGGGAGCCAGATTCAATATTTTTAAAAGGCAGAAAAACATTAAATAGCACAGTTATAATCTTTACACTTTTTTCTTTATGTATTTAGTTCAGGGGCATAGGGTCTCACTACATAGATTGGACTCATAGTGATTCTCCTGTTTTCAGGAGAATCTCCCAAGGGCTGGGATTACAGATGTGAGCATGCACTCCCAGTATCAACCGTGGGCTCAGAGCGCTCCCGAGTTGGGGACCGCACAGTAGGCCCGGGGATCAAATCCCTGGCCCCTGCATCTGCCTAAGTAGGTGCTTTAATCTGCTGAGCCATCTGTTCAATCCTAGCACAGTTGTAATCTTTAAGGAGTTAATTCAGGGGCTGGGGGGATAGTTTAGTAGAATAAACGCTTGCATGGCAAGCACAAGGTCCTGAGTTCAATCCCCAGTACTGAAAAAACAGACAAACAAACAAACAAACAAACAAAAAAAAAACGAAAGAGTTAGTTCAAACCCAGAGCAGCAGAATAACAATTACATCCACAAGTATTAATGCTGTTTCAGAAAAGCTTAATTGATAAATCCTATCCAGACCCCTCTCATTACAGACTGTTTTTATAACTTTTGGATGGATATACTACTAAGAAAAAAAATCATACTCTGTACATTTGAGATTCATTTATTTTTCTGAAACAGAGGAAAGAGACCAGAGAAAATGTTCTAATGTTTAAGAATATTGACACTATTATTATTTGACAAACTTTTATTTCATTTGCAATGCAGAAAGAATTGGTTTTGACTAGAGATTAGCAAGAGATGAGTGTTTCGGTTGGGTGCCCCCGTGTTCGGTTTCCCGTAGGGAGTTTCCTTTTGCAGATGGATGATCATACAAACTCTAAGTCATTAAAAGAAAAGAGCGGACTTACAGGATGGTATAGATTTTTAGAGGTCTTAATTAAAGTTTTCAGAGCTTTAAAAAATTAAGAAATGTATTCACTTGACAGTTTGTCTCCTCTGTTATTTTTTTTAATTTAAATGTGTGTTGAGTTATTAGTATTATGCATTGGGCTAGAGAGGTTAGAGAGAGCACTTACTAGGACATGATTTGTCACTCTCCAGAAAGACAAAAATGAAAGACAAAAATTGATAGAGCATATCTCACAAATATGCTCTAACAACCCCTCAAAACTTTCCAGTTCCCATGATGCCGACCAAGGCAGCATCAGTCTGTGGAAACCAAGAGATCAAGGACAGCAAGAGCCGTTTGTCTCCATCTTAGGAGTTGGTAACCTTGAGATCATCCAAACATTCTGACTAGTTTTCCATTTAGTCCTAAGTGGATATCTGAAATCAAGGATGTTAGCATAGTTAGTGCTGAGAAGCTGAGCAGAAAAGGTAGCATTAAACTAGTAAAGAAAGTAGAAGTGTCTTTCAGTCTCTGACAGCTCTTCTTTGTTTATATCGGTGCTGCTTCTTCTAGCATTCCAGGGACAAGTTCCCAGACAGTCATTCAAATCAAGGTGAAATTTAGGCATTTTTCCCTAGTTAGGAAGATGTCCTTGTAGTCATTCCTCAGTGCATTTGTGAATCATTATCATTTAGTTAAGGGAGAGAAACAGCAATCAATGATTTCATTCAGTGAGCTCCTTTGGTACCAACAACCTATTTCATATAAGGATAGAAGTCTGAACACATTTTTTATAGAGTTCTGAACGAAGTTTTGAAATTGAGACAGGACTCTTAGGCATTCAATGTAAAGGTGGCATTTGGGATCAATAATATTCTGTCATCTAGTAGAGCTCATACACTGAATTGTTCTTATGGGGAATGATTAATGTAGGGTTCAAGTTCTCTGAGTATTTATCATTTTTTGGCTAAAAGAATTCCCTTTACCTGTGATTCAGGATCTCCCAACTAGCCTTTTAAAAGTCTGACAGTTAAAGCTCTGGCTCACAAGCTCAGCCCATTTTTAGAAGATACAGGTCAAAAATACACATAGAGATGTACATAATGAGACTCAGTGGCATGAAAGGTAGTGGTACAAACTCTTCCATTTCTCTAAAAGCAAGATTTTTATTCTCTAAATCTCTTGAACCAAGTTGTCTTCTGGAATGGGCAGAATAGGAAAGAGTCTAACAGAAGCTCAATAATATGACACAATTTTTGCTGAAATTAATCTATAATCAGTTGCTCTAATCTCAGCTTCAATCTTAGGGAAGGTTAAAAAGTATTAGCAATGGCATTCTTCACACTAGAAATGTAGTTTAAACACATGGTGTATAGCAAGGAAATTTATTTTAAATCTATACTGGTGAGCATTGGAGAGGACTTGTGGGTCTTCTCAGGAAATCTAGACAACATTGAGATTTCCTTCACCTGAGAGCATTTTTACAGCAAAGGTTATTTTGAATAAGGTGCTAACCACTTCATATACAGAAAGAAAATTGGGAATGGGTGTAATATTTTAAGAAATGTATATTCTCATTAAAGAAAAATCTTGTCCAAGTTTTACTGATTGTTATGAAATATACACTAAGAAAAAATAACAATTCAATTTTGAATGAAAAGGAAGGAATGTTAATTACTAGTGTAATGATAAATATTTACGTCTGGGCATAGATGAGATTGTGTTCGGTAATTTGCTTGCTCATATTGCTAAATATCCAGTCAGGTAGACATAAGATACTGGTCTTTTCTATATTTGATTTGGCAAAGATAAGTAAGAATAGCTGGAGGAATGAGTAGAATATGTGTTGGAACGTGCCAAACATTTCACAGGTACTTAATTTATATTCTTGTGCAGATGATCTATGTGATCTAAAATTTGATATTTTGTAGAAACAAACCAGTCATAGCATAATTCCATTAATTAAAACTATAAATTTACTATTTAGAATATAAGAGAAATTTATTTCTTTTGAGCTACAATACCTAGAACCGGAAGCAGGAAATATTTATTTAGTAGTTTCCTTGCTGATTGATGAGAATTCAGTTTTGTGGATCTTCAAAATATATCTGAACTGAATAAATTGTTTGCATAAATATTTATAAGTAACATAAAAATAATAAGAACAAGTAGTTAAAAAATAGTTCACGATAGCATGAAAAGAGAAGCAGTTATTCTCTTGGCCTGTGTTTCTATATCTAAAATAACTTATCCTGGTGCAAATATTTTCTGAAAAAGCTGAACTTTCTTGGAAGATAGTGGTTTTTCAGTCAGCATTTCAGCCTATTTATTCTCTGCCTTAAAAATAAAAAAGGAAAGGAACTACCATTAAGAAAAATGGCAATGCATGCATTTAACTTACTAAGAGAAAGGTGCTTATGTCACTATAAGTGTTAAATAATATGATGATAGCTAAAGCCTTTAAATGTAAAACAAATTTTTAACATTAAAAGTGATCAGCAGCAACCACCAATGAGAAACTAATATAATCTTTGAGCAATGGGAAACAAATTAGTGATAATTCTGTTCATTTTACTTTCACATGCCTTAAATTAACATTATAGCATTCTAATTTTAAAGGAGAGGATCTCTTCCTGAATCAAAGTGCAATGTTCAAAGTTGGTGCAGCATGTTTTGCTTTGTGCTTAAGTGTCCTTAGGGATCTTGTGTGCACCTATATTTCCTTTGTCTGAGGAAAAGCTACTTGGGGAGAGACAGAAAACTAACCCAGAAATAGATGGCTTTCAAAGTCTCTGACATTTGATATTTTAAAATCCATGCACGAATTCCTTTAGAATCACTAGTGGGGCTATTCTGGTAATTTCTTGTGAGAACAAAGAGAATTCTTTTCTTCAGACACTCCGTAACACTGCTGATATAGAATGTGGTCACCACTAATTGGAATAAATTCGTGCCTTCACTGTTGTAAGTCAGTGCTGCTTGAGAATTTTTTCTGATAATGTGGCAAGAGTAGCCTCACTTTCATCTATTAATGTCATCTCTTGTGTGCCTGCAAAATTTGCCAGAACTGATTAGGGCAGATATTAAATGATAATTGGACATTTAGTGCTCGTCAAACAGAAAGTGACAGATGGGGCGCTAATTAAATTATGGTTCTGACATTATTCACAATGGTTTATGACTCTTCAGTGATGACCTTCATGTGTCTCTTCTGCATGTTTTAATCCCCTCTTTGGTGGGGAAAAAGGGCTACAAGATAGACTGGTAGAAATAAAAACAATTTTTTTACAAACACAGAATATAAGCCACCAAACTTTAAAGTTTACGCTTTTTAAAACCTGTGTATAAAGATAAAACATTGTTTTGCTTTGAAATCAGTAATCACAATTTTTTTTTTAAAAAAAACTTACTATGAAGCTAATAAAGGAGGTAGAAAATATGTAGGTAACCCTACATAGTGCACACAAAGGTACAATAATCTTGTCTCTGTAAGGGCAAAAAGACTTTATTCTGTTTTAAATAAAAATATACGTCTCATATCAGAAATGGGGATGCAGCGCTTTTTTTTTAATAATGCCTTTTTTGTTTGTTAACTGGAGCTTGCATTACTAGTTATCTTCACCAGATAAATGAAGACTGCTGTTAAAAATAAAGGAGGGATTAGAAAAAAAAATACAAACCATCGTTGCTGAACCAGAACTGCATTTTCTTTTTCAATTAAAACAGAAAACACAGTGTTGATTACTTTCTAACTTTAGTTTCTTTAATTTTACTCCAGTGTTTAGTAGTTTTCAAAAAAATCAAATAACAACAAGACTAAAACTAAAATTTCAAACATAATATTCACATTCAATTCCAAGAGCAAACACCCTTAAGTCTAGTGATTGAGCACAATTTAAATTTAAAAGTGGGGGGCCGAGGAGATAACTCAGTAGAATAAGTGCTTCCCTGGCAAGTGCAAGTGTCTGAGTTCAATCCCCAGTTCCACAAAAATAAATAAAAAATAAGTAAATAAATTTAAAAGTTAATCAGATTACAACTTGCCTTTTGCCTATAGCTATATTTTCTGTCGAAGTATATGCATAGCTTCAGTTTCCTTCAATCATGAGATTAGAAGCAGTTCATAATTAGAACTGCTGTCCTTACCCCTTATATTTATGAAATCAGTAAATTTCCAAGGAAAGTTATTCTTCTGGACTGCTGTAATCTCTTTAACATGTAAAATTATTAAACAGTGAACAAAAAGGCATTTTTTAAAACAATTATCTGTCTGAATACATTCTCTCCTGTAGACATGATAATCAACTGAGATTTCATTTAATCAATTGATTGTATGATGTGTGTCATGGGATTCCACTTTTTCTGGCTAATCAGATGAATCTGGTTATTCCCTTTACACGAGCGAGCCCCAGTTGCTTCATTGATAAAATAATATGATTTTTGTAAATATATTATAAGTATTTTCAGACTCTCAAATATTTTGTATTTGTCATGGGTGACCTTTATATTTCAAGTCAGTAGAATCTAAGTACATCTATAAGTGTTGTATTTCCAGTAGCATAATAGTTACTATATTACTCAAAGAGGCACAAATGTATTCACTCAGTATTACTGAAAAATCACGTTTCGAAAATTTTATGGTTAGGGGGCTGGGGAGATAGCTCAATGGAATAAGTGCTTGCCTGACAAGTGCAAGGTCCTGTGTTCGATCCTGGGCACCATCAAAAACAGCAACAACAACAACAACAACAACAACAACAAAACAAAAACAAAAAAAGAAAGGAAAATTTTATAGTTAATAGCAGGGTATTATTACTGTTCAAACTTTTCAGTGGTATTTATTGTCATGCTTGTTGAATAATAAACGGATAAATATGTGTGTTGTATTACTAAAATTTTATGTAAAATGCAGTATTGTAGTTTGTGTATATTTATGCTGGTCTTTTTAGCAAGAATATTTTTGCTGCTATTTCTCTAGTAGGCTGCTATATATAAACCTTGTACATTTCATTTTTCTAGTACCTCTGTTGAAGCAGAATACAAAGTTATTAGATAGTGATATGCCCTTAAAATTTTAAAGCTATTATTTTCTTTTTATTTTAGTAAGTATACAGATACAACATTCTGTCACTATTTTATAATTGAATGTACGTGATTAATTTTTAAATTTATTGTTTTGACAGAAAATTAACTGGATCACTGATGTATGATTTCTAATATTTTCTCTTTACAAATAAAAACATTTAAACTTCTCTTTGCTGTGACCTCTTTTGTTTTTATAATGTCTGAGGAATCTTCATCATCATGAATATTTCTGGTAGTATCTAGAACTTAGTTTAGTACTTTGGAGTGCCATAAACTGAGACTTGGATTAAATTGAACCTTGGGTAATTTCTTTCCTCTGACCCACTTAGTGCGACTTCACTGTCTCTTATAAATATTACAATTTTAGTTTGTATAGAATTACCCCCTGTAGAAAATAGAAAAAGAAAGTAGCAACGGTTTCCCGCTGTCTATTTTTAAAAATGTAAACAATATCAAGGCAAACAGCAACAATCCATCTTTATTAAACTTGCATTTTGCTTTAGCATTACTACCAGGACAATTTTATTTGTCTTTATTGTGTCTCAAAAGAATCACTTCCTTTTCTGTTGAGCTACCAGATGCAGACTTGTGTGGTTTGGACTGATCCCGAGGTAGGATGATGAACAGCAGCAATTCCCAACCTGAGACGTGCCAAATACTTCCTTTCATTTAAAATGTTTACGTATGTAGGGGAGCTACTGAAGGCACAAGGCTATTGCTGTGATTAGCATGCTATTTTAAATGGAGCTATTTATAGAATATTAAAATTTTAACATTATACACTTAGCTAATTGGTATTATAAACTTCAATGAATAATTTAAATGTCAATAGTTAGCATTATGTGTTTATGAATATACTCGTCTGTCTCAAAAAGTCTTAACAGACAGATATAAGACATTAGCAGTGGAGCAAGGGTACTAACTACCTCCACCTGAGAGCGAAGCATTCCATAAATATATATTTAAGATAGAATTGCTTTTGGGTATTATTTAATGCAACACCTGCAGCTGGAGGAGATTGAGGACCAAAACATAAGAATTTTCAGTTCTCACCATTGGCCAATAGAATGCCTGTTTTTAAAACTTGAGCCTTAACTGTCAATGGAGCAATCTTTTATCGTTATATGAAAATAAAAACTTATTTTTTCCATTGTCTTTGCTTAAAATAATTTTCTTCAAACAGTCAGATCATAAACTCTTTCATCTTTCGAGGCTACGTGGACTCTTGCAACTACCCAACCCTAAGTGGTAGCGTAAACGAGAGAGCTTTGTTCATGGATAATGCTGAACAAGTTGGATGCAATAAGGGAGCTGTAGCTGGCTAATTAATGATCTAGAAACCTGGAAAACAATGAAATATAAAAAAATCTAAGTAGTTAAAATCAATAAAATATACTACATATAAATGATACATACATCTATAAATATGTTCCTACAACAAAATTCAACGTAATTCTTAGATTATATTTCTTTATTGCAATTTTTATTGTATGAGGGAGATGAGTAGTTGGACACCTAGTATTAAAATCCTAGTAGACAATGGCCAGAATGTAGTTTGACTAACAAAATTCTTTGTTGGATGGCTGGGACATTATAAGGAAAAATAGGCTGAAGGAGTGTGCGATCAATTATGTGCTGTATAATGACATTTCATTCAACAGTGAGCTTGGTATTATGATGGTATTCCTCCATAGTTATGATGGACCTAATCAAAACTTCTATTACAGCATATATGTGCTGTATATTTTATATATTAAGATATGTGCAGGTAAACAAACAGTTAATTTTATGTGGCAGTTGTCTACAGTTTTGACTACAGTAAAATGTACAGATTTATAGATTATCAGCAATAGGCTATACTTTATAACATAGGTATGCAGTAGGATATGCCACCTAAGATCTAAAATTAAAACTACATCATATCCACTCAACAAAATAATCATACATCTCTCACAATTCTTAATTTTTATATATAAAATAATTACATGCTATAATAGCTAGTCAACATTTTATAAATTAATATTTAGATAATATGATAGTTTACTACTAAGACAATGATAGTCTCCTACAAATAGTGAAGCAAACTCTAGTGTTCACCTTCAAAAGGATTGTCCACAAACGGATAGAAGCAAGTTTGGTCTTTAACATAGGTGTACATTTATGCAACCATCGCAAAAATTTAGATTATGGAATCATTCTTCACATCCATGTTTTCTCTCCTGTCATTTTAAATCTGTCTTTCCTGTCCATTCTTGTTTCTCTGACATGGCAATCATAGGAAACCACTTAGTTTTAGATTAATTTATATTCTCTTAAATTTTATATACGTCGTATCCCAGAGCATGTACTATATTTGACTGGCTCTTTTCACCTAGCATAGTTCTCTTGAGATTAATCCATACCCCGTATGCATAAGAATAGATTATTTAATTTCATTTCTGTGTTGTTATTTTACGTTATACATACTTGACAATCCATTTATTTAAGATCTTCAGGTTTGTTTATATATTTTATATATTACAAAAATATGATGTGTACACAAGCCTTTGTGTGGACATAAACCTTACTCCTCTTACATAAATGCCTACAGTGAACTAGGTCATATTGTATAATATATGTTAGATAAATATTGCTTTTTCCCAATATTGTTGCCTGTAGCTACTCAATAAATATAATTCCAATTCAATTCAAAATTTAAAAAATATATTGTCTGCTATGGCTTGTATCTAGATGTCCCCACAAAGCCTCATGTGCTTGTTGGTGGGGCCTTTCAGAATGGGCAGTATCCAGGGTGTGTGATGCTAAGATTAAACTGTATTATGCTGGAGTTAATTGTGCATGGTTGCTAAATTAGTCCACTGATTAGATAAGCAAAGTCTGGGTTTGGATAGTGGTAAGGTTTGTGCTAGGTATGAGAAATACCACTCAAAACTCAGGCAGTTTGGAAGGGATGAAAGAGAAAGGCTTCTGCTGCATTGCTGCATGGAGCCCCCTACCTGCCCTGCCACTGACTTGTATATAATTGCACTTTGCTCTGTCACTCTGCTCTAAAGCCCAAATACTGTGGATGAAACTCATACATACACTGTAAGCTCTTCTCTTTTAATTGTGGGTGCTGAATATTTTGTTTCAGCAGTGAGAAAAGTAACCAAGACATCAGCTATAGAAATATACCCCTTCATACCTTCTTTCTCATTCTATTTTATAAAAGCAAGAAAGGTTCATTCTTAGTTGTAAAGTAGAACTTTTGAAGAAATCTGGAAAAAAATGATGTTAAATTCAAGACAGTCCTGGATATGTTTGATAGAAGTATGTGCATGAGATGAAAATTGAAATAAGATACACCCCACTTGTGTCTTACAGGAAGATATCAGAGAATAAAACTTTTCTATATGTAAGAAAAGGTGATCTTAAAGCACATGGATATGTTAGAATGACTAATTCATTGTGACATTTTGAAAAGACTATGGTGCCCAGTTGTTTGGTCAATTTCAATTTTATTGTGAATGTACAGAGGTATCTTGTAGTTAACATTATCACTTGCAACCAGTTGGCTTTAAGAAAATACAATTAAGTACTATAGCTTTTACCCAATCCTATGAAGGTCAGAGTGCAGATGAGGGTTTCAGAGGAAAAAGTTTATAAACATCTCTAACATAGACTCTCTCTCTCTCTCTCTCTCTCTCTCTCTCTCTCTCTCTCTCTCTCTGTTTCTATCTCTATCTCTCTCACTCTCTCTGTTTTCTATTTCTTTGTCTCTCTGTCTCTGTCTCTTTCTGTCTCTTTGTCTCTGTCTCTCTGTCCCTCTGTCTCTGTGTGTATCTCTCTGTTTCTCTCTCTGTTTCTCTGTGCTTCTGTGTCTCTGTCTCTCTCTCAAACACACACACACACACACACACACATACACACACACACACACAAACACACCCAAGAAAGTGATGTAGAAAATGGAACAGCTCAAGTGAATAATAACTTTGATGAAAAGTTCAATGACTTGTACACAGTAGGTGTGGTTTTCTGCTCCATAGTAGATAAATTGACTTTTGTACAGGTCACTACTCTTTGCTTTCCTTTGAGAAAACATAATTTTAAAAGAAGAAGAGAGAAACATATTCTCAGGAAACTGTAATTCTTTCTCTTTCACCATGAAATGTCTTTTCTAAATAAAACAATTTAAATGCCAAATAAACAAGTTATCTGATAATAACTTAGAATGAAACTGCACATCTCCTAGGACATTCTTACTAAAGAATATCTTTACAAAGTGGAAAACCAATGATACAATTGCATTCATTAATTTATTAATTTGGTACAATTCACAGCATGATAGGTAAATAAAAGAAAGAAAAAAGCACGTGGGATAGCTTGAGAACTCAATCATTTGAATTCATGAATTGACAGTGTGGAAATTTCTGTTGTTCTTCCAACCCAAAGGTCTAAACAAAGCAAATACAAACAAATATAAAGTATTGCGAACTCTGGGCATGGGGTATAACTTAATTGTTCATACAAATATTGCAGCTATATGCTCCAGGGAATCACTAAAAATGAAATTTTTATTTTTATTACAATGTTTGGTCTATGTTTAAAATGTTAAAAGCCTCAGGCACTAACAGGTGGGGTGTTGAAAAGGGATTGGATTGCAATATCTGTCTGATATTCAGCAGCAGACCAAATCACTAATGGATTCGGAGTTACATGTGATATTGGGAGACAAAACATGGTGGAGGAGGTGGGTCATGGGAGTGTGGCTGTGGGGCGTGGAAATGGGGTGGTGGCCACGGTGACGTGGCCATGGGGCATGCACCTGAAGGCTCTACCTCCCTCCCTCCTTCAGTGCTCTCCACTGCCAGCTGCCCTAGCAGGAGCCGTCTCTGCTATGTGCCTCTGTCATGCCACCCTGCCCTGCAGCCAGCTGACTATGCACTGAACCCTCTACACCGTGAGCCAGAATAAACCTTTCTTCTTTCCTTAAATTACAGATATCAAGTATTTTTGTCCCTACAATGAAGAAAGTAATTAAGACATATATTCAATTCATAAAACAACTGAAAGTTAAAGCAATGATTTGTATTATCTTAACGATACTTGCTAATTATTGTGCCTACATTTATTAGACTACAATTGGTTTTAATGGTTACAACGACTAAGCAAATAAACTTGTTTGTTGTTCAGTTATATCATACTGAGTCATGGGAACTGCAGAACGGTTCTGCTAACTTTACACAGTGACTTACTGAACACAAAAAAGGTTACTGAGGATCAGTTCTTGTTTGTCCCATGTTAAAAATACTGAGGCACAGATTTGTTAACCATCTTCTACAAAGTCATATGACTAATAGTGAATAGGATGAAGCTGACATTCTGCCTTGAGGGCCAATTATGAATTACAAATTACATTATATAAATTGCCTCAGTAGTTTATTGTTGTACATTAATGTAAAGATTTATATCAGTATTTTTCTACTTAGAAGGAAGGTATGGTGTGACAATTTAGAATTTAAACCAAATCTTTGTGAAATTTAAAAATCTGTCACTTCAGCAGTGAAAGCAAGGATACAGTCTAGCTATCTGGTTAGTGTGTCTTGAATTTAAACACTTAATAAACATACCTAATGAGCACAGCTGCATGACCACAAGTATGTCGCTACACATGAACTAGAATAAGGCACTTTATATTTACTCAAAATAATTCTTGATACACCATAAACGTTGAACATTGCTCTTTTCAACAATGCTTGGTTTCCCATTAAGCAGTGCCTTTCATAAAGTATACCAAATTAGATTGAGTTTAGCTGTGGACCTTCAATGGAGATCGGTTCTCCCTAATAATTAAATCTTGGTCCTTCACTCAGGTGTCACTCTTCACCTTGAGTCCAAATGTATTTTTCCTTTCCTTACAACATTGAAAAATTTTATGGCATGGCAAGTATACAGTTGCCAAACATTACTTGGTGGGTTTTCTTCACTTTATCCTTTCTCTTTTCATATAGAATATGAAAATAAAACTATGGGCTTTATGAAATCTTTTTTTTTTGTCCATGAAACAGACTCTGACTCTGTAGTCCAAGCTGGCTGGTGCTTCAACTCCTGGAAATCTTCCTCCCTCAACATCAGTAGTGCTGGTATTACAGACATATGCCACCACTCCTAGTTTTCAATTCTTAAATAAGTTGAGACCATTGACATTAGCTACATGCCTAAAATACAGGATGCCAGATATTACTACATCAAATCTTCAAAACATTTCTATTGTCTAGATGTTATTATTTTATTCTGCTTCAAAAATAAAAAAGGGTATAGGAAGGCTTGGCTAAAATTATCACAACCTTGAAGCAGGTCAGTCCCATAATATTCCTTTTCCTGTCTCTTGCTTTCATTCACCAC
>NDGN011513088.1:1864-20686 GCA_002564285.1 Tympanoctomys barrerae
CTCTCTCTCTCTCTCTCTCTCTCTCTCTCTCTCTCTCTCTCTCTCTCTCTCCTCTCCCTCTCTTCTTCCCTCCCTGCCTCACTCCCTTCCACAATACTATGGGCCACAAACTTGTGTAACTGTTCTGCAATTTAGGATCACCAATGCCTTTTACCAGAGTGATGAAAACAATACCTGAGGGGAAAAGTTTAGTAGTTTAGTTCACATGTGTAAGCAGTTGAACTGGCACAGATACATAATAAGTGGGGAGGGGAGACAATTGCCTGATCTGATCACATTAGTCACAGAAGTCTACCTTATCCATGCCTGACTCTTACTTCCAAGCCAAGGTGAGCAATACTGTAAGTAAATTAAACAGAATATATCATTTGAGCCTGTATCTTAGATCAGAAAACTGCATTCCTGAGAGGTTTAGTGATTTGCCCAAGAATTTGCAGAGAATTAGCAACCAAATAAGTATTCTCATGTGCATGTGTCTGATTCCACAGCCATAGTTTTTGCTCCATTCCACTGCCTCCCTGAAATACTTTCATTTTAATGTAGAATCTCAAAAATATGCCACTCCTTGGAAGAGATCATTTTCTAGTTTAGCTTCTCTGAAACTTGAGGTCAAGCTAGTAAATTTCAGTTAATAATAATCACTGACTTTTAAATGAGTCAATATATGTAAAGTGCCTATGGTAACATGCTATAAGTATTATTTTGTTGTTTTAATTACAAACTATCAGTTCATTGGATTTATAGTTTACACAGAAAATTGGTGTGTGATGGTTTGATTAGGACAGGACAGATTTCTGAGGAGAATTATCCCTTGACCTTGCAATAAATATCACCATTCTGGCACACACTTTGCCCTCTTTGTAACAATTACCATGGGTCTTCAAAACTCCTGTGAACTCAAGTCCTAATAATAGTACTAAATAATGATTCAAAAATTAGTTATTAAAGTTTCATCCTTGAAAAGCTTATAATAAAGCTGTGGAATTGGAATATATCTCAGGAAAAAAAAACCTGTTTTCTATGGCCCAAATCATGCTCATCAGGTAATTTTCCTATTTAAAAAAACCCAACTTCTTCCTATAGTTTTTTTCAAATTACTAAGAAGCTAACTAAAAGTATCTTCCTATTATTACTTTAGTATCATGACACCTGAAATTCTGTGATGTTTCACAGTTTACAATGTGCAGTTTCTGTTCATATCATTTGTATATTTTCTTGGGACCGTTTGATGAGGCATATGACAAACTTAAATGGTGCCACCTATATTCATGGTACAAGAAAATGAAAAGTTCATGTCCAAAGGTAATTTAAATCTACTTTATCTTTGTAACTGGCAGGAAGACTTACCTGAATAGATTTGGCACTTTTCAGTACAAATTGGTTGAATTTATAATGGCTACATGGTGATAGGCAGAGGCCACAAAGATGACTTGCATGTAGATTCTTCCCTTAGGGCAGACCCTGTCCATAGGGCGGGAGAAAACCAAAGCACACTCACACGCATCCCTCTCAACAACGCAGCACAGAGCATCTGTGGAGAACACGCTCAGGAGATAGCTGAACAATATCTGCTTCACTGAGCTGAAGTGCTTGCCTGATCAGGTTCTGTAGTCTATATCACTGGAGCCAAGAGGGTGGTTTCCAAATCCGCTCCTAATTTAGAATGGACTTTGTGGTCAGGAGAAGGGCGTTCAGGCTGCTGCCAGGCAAAGCTGCTTCTCAGGTGGCTGTGCACAGATCGGTAGCGGTGGTGTTCCAGGAGGGGCTCCTGAAGATGCACAGTGGACTTTCTGAGTCAGAATCTGAGCTTTGGCACAATCTGAGGCAATTTGTATGATAGTACAGCTGGAAACCCTCAGTGAGGAGAGGGTCACCATTTTAGCTGTACCTTAGAAGCTGTACCTAGGAGGTTTTCTGAAATGTCCACACCTGGTCCCTACCATAGGCCTATAAAGTTGAAATCATTCAGTGGCAATGTATCTCAGATCAAATGTCATTTTCTCAGAAAATTTTTCTCTAGCCACCTTCATGCCTGGATAAATCCCTTAGCTGAAGGTCTCAAAACACCCTTATCTTCTACTACACTTTGCAACTAAGCCTTTACCTGTGTTATCATTTCACAATGGCCTCTCAAATTGCCCAAGTTCTGTGAAAACAGCAACTATTTCTGGCTTTTCTTGGCATGATGTCCTGAGTGCCCAACAGAATTTTTTTCCATATGAGCTTGGGTCTGATTTGTTCTTCCTTCTCTAGTAGCTTCAGGTGCAACATTAGATTGTTTATGTGTGCTCATCCTGTTTTCTTGATGTGAGAATTAAGTGCTATAAAATTCCCTCTTAGTACTGATTTTATTGCATCCCATAAGTTTCAGTATGTAGTGTGAGCATTATCGCTAAGTTGTATATACTGTGTAATTTCACATTTAATTTCCTCTGTGACCCGTTGGTAGTTCAGTGTGTTGCTTATCGTCCATGTGTTTGTGTAGCTTTTGTGATTTCTCTTGTTGTTGATTTGCAGTTTCATTTCACTATGGTCAGATAATGTGCAAGGAGTGATTTAAATTCCTCTACATTTATTTTAACATGTTTTGTGGGCTAGTATGTGGTCTATTTTTGGAGACCATTCCATGTGCAGTTGAGAAGAATATGTATTATGACATCTTGTAGTGGAATACTCTATAGACATCTACAAAGGTAATTTCACAGACTTGGTTTAAATATGATATTTCTTTGTTTTTTTTGTCTAGTTGATCTATATATTTGTGAGAGTGGAATATTAAGATTCCCCAATACCGTTGTGTTCATGCTTATTTATTCATGTCTGTTAATATTTCTTTTACACAGTTGGGTGGACTGGTATTTGGTGCATCTGCATTTATGTTTGTTACCTCTTCTTCTTGGAGATTTCCCTTAACAAGCATGTAGTGACCTTTCTTATCTCTTAATCAGTTTTGACTTAAAGTTTCTACGAAATCCAAATAGGATAGCTACCCTTGATTTATCTGGGTTCCTGTATCAGGGAAAATAACTTTCCATCCTTTGACTTTTCATCTATGAATATCTTCTTAGGTTGACTGTGTTTCTTGAGTCCAGCATATGGTTGGAGCTTGTTCCTTGATCCATTCTACCAGTCTTTCTTCTCAGTGAGTGGAGACCATTTGTAGTCATTGATGGCTATAAGATATATATTGGTTTATCTTTTTCATGTTATTTTACTGTTGTTGGTTCCCTATCTTTCTCCTATGTTTAATTGCTTGTCCTGCTTAATGGGTTTTTTTCTACTGATGTTCACCTCTTGTGGTCTTCATTATCTCTTTCTACTATATCCTTTAGAACATTCTGTACATCTGACTTTGTGGTTATAAATTTCAATTGTTCTTTGCCATGGAAGTATCTTATTTCTCTATTGAACTTTAAAAGGCCCACATCTGAATAGTTGAGACTTGGGGAGAACATTTTACACCTAAACCCCACAACACAAGGAGAGCGGTAAAGAACTATACAGAGGTAACTGAGGATCAAACATTTAGCTTTTATAGATAGTTGTAGGTGTTGGCTGTTGTTCTGAGTGAAGTGTGGAGGCATTGTAGAAGTTTGACTTCATTTGAAAGAGAATGTTCTGGCAACTGTGGACACTACAATTAAAAAGATCAAGAGTAAAAGCAGAGAAAAATGAAAAATTCCCCTAAATCTCATGAAAAAGATGATATTGATAGTGGTTTAGGCCAGAGTGTTAGCAGTGACTTTGAAGGTAACTGGTTCAGATTTTGAATAACATGTACACACACACACACACACACACACACACACGTACACACACGTGAACATTATTATCACAAAGTAAATACACCTTGTTATGGTTTGTGTATAGGTGTCCACCCAAAGCCTCATATAGTTATGGGGCAGTTGCTGGAGTTCATGATTGATTCTTGATGCAGTCTGGAATTGCAGGAGTGAGTGTTACACCCTGGCCCTGGAGTGGGTAATCTGCACTGCAATATAAGGGAGACAGGGGGGAAGAGGCTGGCTAGCTTCTGGGAGCTGTTGCCTCTCCCTTTGCTCTTTGCTTTCCTGCTCTTTGCTGCTGCCGTGAAAAACTGCCCTCTTCCATGTGCCACTCTGCCCTTGGAGTCAGCTGAGTATGGACTGAAACATTCACTAACTGTGAGCTAAATAAGCCTTTCCTTCCTTAATTTGGGGTGTTGGATATTTTGTCCCAGCAACGAGAGAAGAGTAACTGAGAAACACCTGCACCAGTATCACTGGGTTGTGGAAGAAAAAACACCCAGAATCCCAGAAGAGCCTGCGTGTCTCCTCTAGCACCCTCTCCAAGGATAACTACCCACTCTCCTATTAAAACCCATGGCTAATTTTGAAATATTATATAACTGGGGTAGACAATATGCATCATTTTGCATCTATCTTCTTTCTTCTTTTGAAAGTGATTTTTGTGGCCTATCATTTGAGTTTTTGTCTAATTATATCATTATAATATTTCAGTATATAATTTGCATAATTTATTTACACATCTTACTGTTGTTAAACATTGACTGTTCCCATTTTGTGGCTTGTATGGATAAAGCTACTATGAGCATTCTTGTACTTATACTTTTGTGTCAATTTCTGTTTATTATATTTCTAGAATTGGAATTGATAGGTAGTATGGTATGGTATGTAAAACTATTGGATAACAGTAAACAATTTCCTGGTCTTTTTGTTTAACTTGGACTCCTACCAGCAAAACACAGTGTTCTTTTTGTTCTGCATAAGTTCATTTGGAGATACTGCATCTGTGTAAGTCCCTTTTCAAGGGTTCATCCTACTATTGGAGCATCTGTTTTTCACTTACTGATTTCCAGAACATCATTTCTGTACTTTGAGGATATGATCTCTGTGAACTGAATTCACAGAAGACACCTTCTTCTATTGTGTGGCTTAGCCTTTTACTTCTTCATAGCATCTTTTGATGATTGTGCCCTCATAATTTTAGTATGGCCTCGTTTGTTAATATTGTCATTCATAGTTAAAGTTTTTTGCCTCTTATCTGAGAAGTCTTTCCTCATGCCAAGATCATAAGGATATGTTGTGCTGCTTTCTAGAAGTTGTAACAATCAAGCATCTAGTATGTAGTTATTTTAGATCTACAACTCAACTGAATTTTAGTAAGTACACTGTAAGATAGGAATCAAAGCTTTGTTTTTCTCATCTAAGTGGTCTTGAAATGACTCATAATGTGAAGAAATTTGTCATTTTTATTTGTGTGACAGTAGTGTCCACACAGAACATCTGAAATGTCCCATGGTGATTTTATCTGCTTACTATCTTTGGCTTAATTGTAAATAACTTCCAGGGTTTTTCTAGTGCTACCTTTTAACTATCCCCGCAGGGTCCAGCACGATAAGGTCCCTGTATAAGTAAGAAACTGGAGGAAATATTAATGGCCAGGATGATGTCCCCATTGTTTCCATATATTTATTGGAGTGGGGGAAGCCCTAGAGAAAAAAAATTGTTTGAAACTACCTTGTAATGAACAGATAAAGCAAATCTGCTGAGTCTTGAAAGAGAGATTAGCCCAAGTTTTTTTTTTTTCAAACTTCGCCCTTTTCATTTATCCACACTTGGTCTCCTGAAGGAAGAACCAAGATACATAAGAAGCTTCAACTGGTAGATTGATACTGGTAACCCTTCATGTTTTGATGGACTATCTCAGTCAGAATTCACATCATATTCTAGCAACAGAAAAGGTAAGCATCATGCTGTTGTGTCATGCCTTTAGAAATGTGACTCATGACAGTCACCACGTTCTTCAGTATGTTCCCACTTTTCTTGGTCATTTTTAAATTAGGTAAAGTACATTTCAAGAAACATCAAGAATTGTGGTTTGGTTTTTTTTTTCCACATGAAAACAAGTGGTAAATCCTTCCCCAGCTATGCTATATATTTTGAAACACTCAGGGTTTCACAAAGAAATATCAGTCAAAATCATTGCCAAACAAATTACTACTTAATTAAGACACAAATATCCTTTATTTCTTACAGATAAAAAGCTTTTTATTATTCCTCTAGGGTTATGAAATATATAAAATTTTTCAAGCCTCTAAGATCTTGTAAACTGAACATTTCTGACCTTCCATGGTTTAGTAAGGAATCTTCCTACCAGTATTTCTTTATAAAATTCACAAATATAATTTTATTTATTTTAGTAGAATTGGAGGAAATAACTGATTTTTAGCACACATTCCTTCATATTAAAGTGTAGAGAGAGATAATAGCTATTTAAATTCTAACAAATTAGCTTAATACACTGCTACAACAATATATACTACCATAATGTGTGCTATACAATTCTATACTTTCCTATGTCCTTCTATTTCAAATCTGTCTTAGCATATAGAAAAATAGTGTATTTGCTAAAACCTATGCTGCAGTAGAATGTATCATATTCTGTAAACACTGATAAATAATTGTGATGAGAATTTGAGAAGATTAAGAAGTCCTAGAAAGTTAATGAAGCACAGTTCTGAATGTGTGCATGCGTGTGTGTGTGTGGTCAAAAACTGAGGGAGGAAGACCCACCCAAATCATGGATGACATCAACCAATAAGCTTCTACTTTGGGAAGAATAAAAAGGGAAAGAAGAAGGAAGTCTTCCCAGTGCTTCTCCAGTGGAGCTCCTGTCTTCATTATCCCGTCTGGACATTCCTTTCCAGTTCCTCTGGCTTCCACAGGAGATGCCTCAACTTTCCAATGCAGAGCACTCAGCTTTCCGACAGGAGCTCTGGACTTGCAGTGAGCTCCAAGCCTGCACCCTTGACTCAATCCTCCCTCTTCCCAGGTTTTGGACAGCTATTTTACACTCTTCTACCCTTGATTCCAAGGGTGGTCTTTGTAAGCCTACTTAGGAAATCCTTTACAGATCATATATTTTATATTAAATCTGTATTTCCAATGAACTCTGGCACACACTATATTGTGTCATTGGCACACACTGCCTCTTTCTACAGCAGCACATTTCAAACCTGCTAAGTATCTGAGAACAGAAAGAAGGAAGAGAAAATAGAGCAAGGTACTAATAGTACAATCTCATTATTCTTAACTAAGTTTTGCTTAGATAAATTAAACACTATGCAGCCAACTAAAGCATTACAATGTAGGAGTATTTAAACTTACTGTTAATTCCCAATTTGCTGGCTCAAAATGAATTTCTTCATATAACATTGGCTATTGGTGTATAAGACATCATAACTTGTATAGATGATCATATGGTCAAACACATATGCATTTATTGTGAAAATAAGAAAATTTCAATTAAAAAATGCAAACATAAGACAAGGATCTTTTCTGTTTGTTTCAAGAATGCATTTTTGTAAGGAATTAGGTAGACAATATTTCAGGGGACTCTAAAATGATTTAGAAGTTGAGGTGGTGTCCTCCAGGGGTACTTCTCTTTTAAAATATTTCTGAAGAAGTCTGGAAAAATTTATACCTCTCAAGAAAATGGCTTTAGGATGCTGAGAGAAACATAAAAAGATGTATATGATCACCAAGAGATGAATAAGAAAATAAAATAAACAGTTGGATCTTATAATCCCATCTGTCAGCTCTTAGGTGCTCTTGTCTGTCAGGGGCCCCTTCACTGCCAGCCTGACTTGTGCAACACACAGTGGGCCACATGTGCCTTGATGGTGGTGCGGTAGCTCCAAAAGTTGAGTGTAATTGCTTTGTAGTACCTGCTCATTATCAAAAAGAAAAAAATAATAGTATAAACTATATTATTACAGTATAAAATTGCCAAAACCGAATCTCTATAATAGGAAATCATTAAATAAACCATTACATATATGCATATGTAACCTACATTATTTTAGAAGGTGCAATAAATTTACCATCACATTAGGAAATTCTGGAAGCACAAGGAGATACTATTAATTTTCACAGAAAAAATTATCTAAATCAGATTGTCTTAAACACATCAGAACTTAGAATTATAAAACACTACCATGTGTACAGATAAAATTGACAGTTGTTCATCATCCTTGATCATTAGAAAAATGGAAATCAAAACAACAGTGGGATTTCATCTTACTACAGAAAGAATCATTATCAAGTGCTCAAAGAAAAGCAACAAATGCTGTTGAGGTCGTTGGGGAAGTGAGGGAGTCATCTGCATTATTGATAAGAATGTAAACTGGTACAAATACTATGAAAAGCAGTATGGAGGCTTAGGAGATAGCTTGACAGTCTAAGTGCCTGCCTGGAAAGCACAAGTACCCAGGTTCTATCCCCAGTACTCTGTGCAGTGCAGCCTCCAGAAGCTCAGGGACACAGTTCCAGACACCAAAACTGGGTGTGGTGGTGCATGTCTGTAATCTCAGCACTGGGGAGGCTGAGACAGGAGGATCATTATGTGTTGGAGCTTCATAGCAAGACCTTAAAGCAAATAGATAAATAAACAAATAAATATTTAAATTACTTTTTTAAAAGGCGATATGGAAAAGAAAGCAGTATGGAAATTTCTACAAACACTGTTAGGTTAAACTTTATAGAAGAAGATTCTGACATACAAACTTGCCTACAGAAAATTTATAGAGCAACACTTTTAGATGTTAGGTGTAGTTTACATATGGGAAAAGGGAAAGTTGAGACCCACAAAGGGGATGTTTGTGCTATGACACAATTACAATGAAGGCCTTAGCTTCCCTCTGGGACACCCCTTGCTGAGCTGATCCTCCAAAGCTATCCTGAATAAGGAGGCACTGAGCCTTGCACCCACACTATCAATCATCAAATCATGCAATGGGGACAGGGCACAGCTGTCATCCAAGTGGCTTCCTTTGGCCAGGAGCAACTCCTAGAGAAAAAAATTCAGCAATGATACAGTGCAGCTGGAGCAATGTGTGCTTTGGTCCTAATTGGGGTGGACATATGAATCTCCCTCCAGAGGAATCATGGGTGGAATATTACAGCAGTCTGAATTTTACACCAGGGCAGCCTGCTATGGCAGGCTGTAAGCAACCAGAATTTTCTGATCTGACCTTGACTTTTCTGCTTAGTTACTTATACCCATATCAATTTCTCTAGTTACATCAACCTTGAGAAAATTTAATTTAAAAATCATAAAGTTAAAAAAAGAGAACTATTAGAAATTTGGAAATTGGAAAAGGAATTATGCATTGGTTTTTTAATGAAATTTCAAATTTAATTTTTTTTGGTAAATGAGAAAAAACTGATTTCTAGAAATAGTGCTAAAATAAAATGATAAACCTGAGGACAAATTTAAAGAGCTCTAAAGTACCTCTTCCCACAATAGCTGTGGTGGACACAAGTGTCCTCAAACACTCTTTGGGGACCAACACTCTCCTATGTGCCAGGAATGGGAGCTATCTTTGTTTTATGAAAGAGTTTTCTTCTGAAAAATTTGCCCATTGTAGAAAAACCCCACTTGGTCAGAGTTTTAGCTGGTAACTTCTACTTAATAACTGATTGATGTGAGAGCACAAAGGTTTAACTAGGACATCCCTGAAAGGCCATGAGCACCTCTGTATGGTCCAGTATGATCTACTGGGGTCTTTTGGGCAGTTGCTTTGTGACCCAGTCATTCCTCTGGCCCAGTCTTTCTTCCCCTCCTCCTTTACATACCATGATGGTTAGTTTTATGCATAAAAGATAGAGAACAGAAAGAAATTTATAAGAATTTTTTAATGTATTCGGTACAGCATCTCACTAGACAGCTCGGACTCTTGGTTATCCTCCTGTTTTTAGCCTCCTCAGCACTAGGATTACAGGCATGCACCATCACACCTGGTCTCAGTGGCTGGCTCAGCATGCCCTGGGGTGGAGTCAGCATGGCATGTGGTGTGGGGATTGAACCCCAGTCCCTGAGCTTGTAGAAGCAGGTGTTTAGTCCAGTGAGCTATCTTGCCTGCCCTATGTATAAGAGAAAAACCACAAACAATTGTAAAAAAGGAGATGAAACAAATTTAAAGTATTAACTGCTTCTTTCCATAGACCAGCAGAAATGCACAGTACAGTTGACCAAATGACCCTGCTCACATACATAACACATAGATATATCTTTTTCCCCTACTCCCTTCCTGTCTTTCTCCTCAACTCAGTAACTCTTACCTTTTGAATAAATTCAATCCCTTTTCCCAGTATCTACTGTACTCTTCAAATTTCATTTTTCTCTTTCAGGTTCTCACACTAAGGAGACAATATGATGTTTGCACATGTGTGTCTGATTTATTTCACATAAGAGTAAGTTCTCTAGTTGCATCCATCATTTACTGACAAAAAACCCTCAAGTTTATCCTGCTTTATAGCTGATATAAATACTCCATTATAATACTCCATTGTGTAAAAATACCGCATCTTCTTTATCTATTCTTTGGTTGATGGGCATCTGGATTGTTTCCAGGATTTAGCTATGACAAATTGTGCTGCTATGAACATGGGCACACATATATTGCTGTGTTATGAGTTTTTCAGTTATTCTTGAAAAATATCCAGGAAGGGAACAACTGGCTTGAATGGGACCTCCAGTTCTAGCTTTTTTATGCATTTCTTTCTTTGTTCTTCCAATTTTATGTGAGTGTATCTGGTAATACGAATAACTAGTTGGAAGACAACATTATATATTACAACAAATACTGCAAAATTCATATTATTTGTTAAGTGAAATTCTGAATCACTTGTAATTTTTTCTGTTTTAATTCTAATGTGTACTCTTTAAAAAATAAAGCTGAAAAAAATAGATAACAGGAAGTAGGGAGACAGGTCGTTCTCAGATGTGAAAGAGGTCAGGAGATGGAGATGGAGAGAGAAGAAGAAAGGGATGAAAAGGAGAATGAAGATCTCTTATGGTACATACATGGACTGATTTCCCAAAAGGAATAAAAACATTATGCCCTGGAAACATGTGCTGATAAAACAAAGAGATACAGGATGTTGAGATAGCTGATGAACTGTTTCTGTGTGCATCTGTGAGGAATTTGCACCCACTTCCTTCTTGCTGCTAAAGCAGGTGTTAGGATCCAGTCACAGCATCAACTGGCCAAGGAAGTTCTGCTCCTACTGAGAGAATACAGGAAAGTTATGCTGAAGGAGCTGCAGGGCCCAGCAAATATACAGCAGTGAGAACTGGGAGAATGTGACCAGATCTAGGCAGTGTTAGAAGGGGGTGGGAACATAAATTTGAGCAGTTCATATGGGGTCTTATGCACATTGGGTCTTGTCTCTGGGCTATGTTGACAGCCTCCACTGTCTTCATCTTGTCCACAAAAGTCAGCTGGATCATCAAGACAGTCCACAAAGTATCACAGTGATCCACTCTATTGACCATATCAGGTTAATCAGATCAGATGAATAACAATAAGCAAACATGTGGAGGTCTTGGTGAAACACATATGTGCTGGAGGGTAGAGGATAAACCTGACTGATATTCAAGGGCCTCACATGACAGTAAAATCTTAAAGGGCTGTGCGGTGTGCAGCATGCAGGGGCATTGTTTGCCAAAGGACAACTGATTATGTCTTGAAGTCCTGACCGTGAAGGTGGCATATTTCATTGCTGGGAATCCTACTCCGATCCACTCAAGGAATGACCTGAGAGGCAGCTGGTGCTGACTGCAGCTGAGAGCAGGAGGACGCTCTCCAGCACCCGCCACGCTGCAGTGCAAGCCTCTCCCAGCCTCATCTGCCATGGGGCTGGAAGGGTATCGCACCTGCTCTAGATCTGCAGCAATTTTTAAAAGTTGATGTGATTTTTCAACATTTCAAGATAGGTAATTCAGACAGGAATTATAAGGCAGGACTGGGTGTCTAAAGGTTCTTGTGTTTCATGCATCACATTCGTCTCCTGGGAGAAACATCACGCCCATGTTAGATGTGGCTTAGTCAGCCCCCCATCTGCACTAAGGCAATGTCGAGATAATGGATACAAATAGTTGTAAATTAAGGGACTTTCTTCATCAGCTTCTAGAAGCCAAAATAATCACTTGAAAAATGAAGGATTTGATTAATTGTACAGTTATTTCC
Source organism: Tympanoctomys barrerae (assembly GCA_002564285.1). Taxonomy (NCBI): domain Eukaryota; kingdom Metazoa; phylum Chordata; class Mammalia; order Rodentia; family Octodontidae; genus Tympanoctomys; species Tympanoctomys barrerae. The sequence continues at coordinate 13,899 of NDGN011513088.1, forward strand.
TCTACATAAAATGATAATCTTCAACTATTAGACCTCATAATGACCTTCAAGGTCATCAAGCTCAACATGTTAATTTTACAAATGAAGAAACTGAGTCAAAAGGGGAAAAAAAGAGCTTTAAGGAATTTACCTAATATATTTTCAATTTAAATTTGACCAAAGCCTAATTTATATCCAATTATATTCCCATAAAATTAAGTCTCATCAATTCCATATTTAACAATTAAAAACCAAAATCAATCAAATCTAAAATGCAATCATATAAAAGAGATTCATGTATTAAATCATAAAAAATAGAACAGGTGATTAAACAAGAAGTCATTTGTTCAGCCACATCCTTATCTGGAAGCATCGTTCACACATCACGTGGTCCTGTCTTTATTTCTTCTAACAAAACCCTTTACACAAACTCAGAAGGATAAGAAGCTGCTAAATTTTATGTCCCCATTTCCTGCCATTAATTTATAGACTGAATGTTATCACTTACAATGATTTTACGAGACTGGTGTTTTTATGATCAGAAAAGTCTTCAAGGGTATCTTTCCCGTTATGAGCTTTGGTCTCTAAGCTCTATGAATCCAGAGCTCAATGGTCTGGTAAGTCAGAGGTAAAGCATAACTTCCTCCTCCCACACCTGTATGAAACTAATAGCTGCACTACAGTCGGAAATCACTCAGGCACCTTCTCCTGTTGACCAAGTCCTATGCACGCTTTTTAATATTCATTTCTTGACCTCTTCCTCTGAACTTAGATGCCTCTCCTCTTTGGCTTAATTAACAAACACACTGATGTCTCACTTCCCTTTCTACCACTCTGAGCATCTCAGCCTCCCACGTCATTGCTTCTCAGCCTTTGACTGTTACAATACCCGCTGGTCCTTTCCTTGCCTTCTTCATTTCTCTATGTTCTATAATGGGAATTCTGGACAGAGTGAGGAAAACAGGAAAAATTAAATCATGACTCCCACTAACCCCAGCTCAGTATTCTCATCAGTTCTGCAGAGACGCAGTATGCTATGGTAACTGGCACTGCGTAAATGTTTTTAAACCTGCACTCAAGAATTCCTAGCAGTTCTTTTCTTTTCACGCCTACATCCACTTTACCTTGAAATACAGAATACGTTTTCTGGCGCTACGCTAATATCTTAGTTCCAAACGCTCCATCACTGACCTAAGCAAATAACTAGCTTTGGGTTTTGTTTTTACCTCTATTAAAGCACCTTACCACTGAAGAACAAAAAATCGCAGGTTATTTTCACAACACCATGGAGCTGTTTCAGAGATCTCCAAATGTCCTTCATGTGCATCACTTTTTTTGAGGATACTGGGGGAGAAAAGCAGCACATAAAATGTAAAATAAGGAATTACAAGAATAAGGAAAGAATAAAAGCCCCAAAAAGCACAGGGGAGAAAACGGGTAGCTGTGGTGACACCCAAGTGATTGGTTTCTGGAAATGGTGTGTGATACTGGCATTGAAGAGCACAGGGCTTGGGTGATGAGAAAAAAAAGAGAAGGCTCAAACTCAGGACCCTGCACTTGCCGGGCAGGCACTTACGCTGTGGAGCTACCTCCTCAGCCAGGGAGGAGACCTCTTGAAAGACAGCAGAGCAGAAACACCTCTTGTGCTCTGAGAAAGAGAAGGACGGTGGCTCTGCTCATTAAATGCACATGGTGGGAGAGAGGGAGAGAAGGGAAGTGCAGAAGGAGGTAAGATGAGAAGGTACATGTGGGAGAGGCTATGGAGGGCTTTATGCTATGCTAAGTCCTTTGTATCTTTTGCTATAGGCAATGGCAAGCCGCTAAAGTTTTAAACAGAAGATTTTGGTAACACTTTTAAATCAGTGATACAGTTTCAATGTGAAACTGGTGGCCTACAGACAAAGAGGTATTGCAATAATTCAAGCAAGAAAGGCAAACTGGGCCAGGAACCTAGCTCAGTGGCATACGCACCTGCATGGCAAGTGCGAGGTTCTGAGTTTGATCCCTGGTAAAAGAAATTTTTTCTCGTTAGACAAGTGGTTTGCTAGAGGACAGCCACTAGCACACATTCCAAGCCCAGTAACTTGGAGGGCTTTACATAGGAAGGAACACGGATGGCAAAGAAGCACAAGAAGTTTGTTCAGCATCATTGACCATTAGGAGCCACAAACTCAAGCCAAGAGGAGAGACTACACACCAACATTACAGTTTCTGAAACTCAAAGCGAGCAGCACTAAATGCTGACAGAGTCGTGGACTGAGAAGGGCTTTCAGACTTCACTGGTCCAGCACTCACAGGCACGGCTCCTTTAGGGGTTCATTTCTCATTACCTTACAGTCCTACAGACTTAAGCATACAGCAGCAATCTTACTCTAGGCATTTCCCCAGGACACATTAAAGTTTATGGTCATGTAATGATGTGCGCATCAAGGTTGAGAAGAGCCTTATTCATAATCACTACAATGTGGAAAAATTCCAAACAACCATAAGCCAGTGAAGAGTTTTTAAATGATATACTTTGAAATAGTGAAATGCTATTCCGCAATAAAAAAGACCAAACTACTGAGTACAGTGTGGATTGATCATGCTCAATGAAAGAAGCAGAAATCGTCAAATGATCCCATTTTCGTGATATTCTGAGAAAGCGAAGCTAAAATGTGATCACTCTGGGGTGCCCACAGACCAACTCTAAGGAGGCACAAGGGAATTTGGAGAACGATGAAAATAGTCAACATTTATTGATGCTTATGGTGGTGGTGTTCATGGGCTTGTATTTTTTTTTTTACCAGAATTCACGGAATTGTGCAGATAAAAGGGCAAATTTTACTGAGTATGAATTATACCTTAATGAGCTGAACATTGAAGAAAGGCAGACTATGAGATCATCGCTTCTTTTGAGGAAAAAAAATAAATGAACTGAACATCTTGTAGGACTATGGTGCTAGTAGCATGAGAAATAAACATGGTGTAGATCTGTTGGAACTGTAGAATTCCTAATGAATAAGTGAATAGTCATTTAATGGTGAGAACTTTCAATGTCCAAGATGCAGGGTTATTTTTTAGCTCTATGGTAAATACAGTGAATTTGAAGATCATTTCATTTTTTCCCTTGATACTGTGTTTTCTACTAGATTTCCTTGTCCAATATGTTTTAGTTTTTCAAATTTTCTAACTCTTGTTACTTTAAACAGCTTCTCATTCAACTGCTTCTTTATCCTTACTTATTATTTAAATTTTATTCTTTAGCACATATGTAGCGTACCATTTACTTAATAAATGTATAATTTCCCATGATGAGTAAATAAAAGGCTTTTATAAATTTGATCACATCATCACATACAAGATATAATGCTATGATTTTTAATTCTTATTTTTATGTAAAATTAACTTTGAAATAATGAAATTGAATACAATAAAATTAGGACAGGCAGATAGACAGATATCACAGTTTTGATAAGACAGTAATGAATTTTACGTAGTTCTGTTGCTAAGAAACAAATAGGATTTTTTTTTCAAAATTCCCTGTGTGCTCTGCTAATGCTAACTATTCAGCTTCTCTAATTATGTCAAAATGGTATCTTTGAAAGACAATGGTTCAATTCACCATGAATTGACAAACAGCACAGACTCCCATAGAAATCTGCATCTGATAATTTCCTCCCATTTTCTCAGGACAGAGCCTCCAGCTCAAGAATGCAAGTCCAGAACAGAATCAGAAGTGAGTTCAAGGACAGCAGTGTTGGGTTTTCTGGGTTAAAACCCCCTGGATTTGTGAAGTCATCCTTCCCAGCATGCACCAGCAGGCTCCTGGAGGACAGGTGTGCCTGTGTACCATTGAAACTGCTGACTGAGGCTGGCTCTCCGGTTACCCTTCTCTTCTTACCACACACTTTACCGTGGGGGTTGCTGTGTGTGCCCTGTGCAATTGTTTCTCTTGTGCATCTACCCCGCCCCCAGCAGCCCTGGGGGTTGCTTCCAAGCCGAAGTGGGGAGTGCCCCTCCAGATCCACTCTCTGACCCCTTCTCTACACTGTACATGACTGCCTAATTTCCTATTTAAGACACATTAATTGTTGCATGCTCTAATGAAACTGCAAAGACTCCCGCTCCAGTCTGCAGGCTGGGAAGAGGTTACCCAGAGGTTGTCCAGATTGATGGGTCCGGGGTAGGTGACCTGAAAATGAACTTTGACTAAACTTTGCTCTTTGCGCACTTGGCAGTCTGCACTTGGGAAGTGGCAATTGTCTGCAGGGGCCAGTTTAAAACTTCAGGCTGAGATTTAGTTTGGAAGTCAGCTTTTGTCATTCTTTTCAATAATGGTTTTACCATTTTTCTATGGGGTTTACCCTTATATGTCCAGCTGAATTGCAAAGTAGAAAGAACTAACCCCACTGAAAATGTCTTTTTCTTTTTCATTTCCTCTTCCTCTGGTCAACAAGAAAGTCAGAATACTTTTTTAAAAAATTGAATTCAACCCACTCTCATACTGATGATGTAATGTCCACCACTGACGTAATGTGTTTAAAGATATGACTTGGTTCTCACAGCTGGTAGACCAGGTAGCAAACCCATTTTGCTGGTTAGATACAGTGTACCTCTGGTTTATGTTGACACTAAACATAGCTGGGTTGGATTAGTAAGTTTTGATTTTGGAATATAAGACTGGAAACTACTACAAAACTCAGCTAAAGAACTGTACCCTGGTGTCAGGACAAAGAGGCAGGGTATTCGGAATAAATTAACCCAGGTTTAGTCTGCTCTGGCAGTGAGGCTGGCTCCTCTGGATTCCATAAAACTACCTTTGAATAACACAGAATTCCTGGTCCTTAAATACCCATCAGTAGAGTAATGATTTTTTTTCAGTCAGTTTTCTCACTATTAAAAAAAAAAAACTTTTTTCACTATGCTTTCTCTTAAGCAGTGCTCAATATCGTGCTTTTTCCCCCCTGTATTTTAGGGAAGGGTCTACAGGGTGTTCAGGGTCTCACTACTAGATCAGACTTATAGTGATCTGCCTGTTTGCAGCCTTCCAAGAGTTGGGATTACAGACATGCACCACCACGCCCAGTCTCAATTGCCATCTCAGTACGTCCTGGGTGCGGGGCCAGCACGAACCCCAGGCTCTTCTACTGAGCTATTTCACTGGCCCAATATTGTGCTCTTCTGATACAGAATACTGACTAGGAAAAAGCATCTTGTTAGAAGAGATAGGAAAGCTGATCCAGGAGAACAGAACTTAGGTTGTTTTAGGAAGCAATGGATTTGGAAAGAGCATTTCCTGCTTTCTAGCCCCTCCTTGTTCTCATCTGTCACCCTGGAAGCCATGCCTAGTATTGTCGTCCCTCCCTTCCCTTCATCTTTCAGAAGCTTTTGGAGCAAACAAGTAGAAGGTCCGCACTTACTCCCTGTGGGTCGACAAGGAAAGTCTGTGCATACTTGTTCCTCATGCTTTTTCCTTGACCCAAGCTCCTATAAGTGAGCAGAAGACATCAGGGACCATCACCATACACCACATACATCAACACCATCATAACCCAACACACAACACACACCATCACCACATACCATCACAGCACACTATACATCACACACCATCACAACATGAATACACTATCACCACACACCACATACAACATACCACACATAATACACCACACACTACACACCACACTCTGGGATCCAAACTGAAGGAGACAGCAGACACAGTCAGTCTTTCCTCCACAGTCTGTCAGCTCCCAGTCACAACAGTGTGAGTGAAAAATCAGGTTATCTTGTCTTCTTAGGGAAAATTTTTGGATCTTAGTTCAATTAGAGCATTTTTAAAGACCTCTTCAGAAGGCATTAGAGTGTCTTCTGATCTACAGAGCAGATCACTATTTACTTCTCAGGCCAGTCTGCTGGACCTAGACACAACAGTGACTTGAGATGCTCAGCCTAGGTCCCTGAAGCTCACTGAAGCTGTCCTGAGCAGTGGTCTCAAGCCCTGACTTGTGCGTGTTGTCTTGCATAGAGTTGGACAGCAGCCAGGAACGTATCTTTTTAGATGGGAGCCAGCTGTCAGCTACTCATCAACAAATCTGGCTTATAGAATAGAATGCCATTCTGTGGCTTTTACTATCTCTTGAAATTGTATTATGCTCAGTTAGACAGGACTGAGCAAGGAGTTCTCATAAAAATTTCTATTATGCATCTGCCCTCTCTGCTCTTCAATTCCTTTCACTTGTCCCTTAAAAACTCAAGATGGGACTGGAAATGGAATTGATGTTCAGACATAAAATAAGCATCACAGAACAAGAACTCCAGGGCCACTGGCTCTGTAGTGCCCTTTCACCTGAAAAGGCAAGTACCAAAGTCATCCAGGGAATATTGGCCCAATCACTTAGGTGTGCCTGGAGCTGGGCTGATACATCCCAAGTGAAAAGAGAAAGCTGAGATAGAAAAAGCAGAAGCAGATTTCTCATGAACAGAGATGTTTGGGGCTAATGTCAGAAACGAAGGTGACAAAGTGAACTGGGAAAAAACCTTTTAGACTTAGAGAGGGCTATTATCTGCTAAATCGAATCCTTCACAATTCTACATGAGGAGTCACCAGCTCTTCTGGGTTCATTACAAATCACACCAGGTGGTGGTAACCTGTTTCTGAGCTAGAAATTGAGACAGATATGATAAGCTCCTTATCACATCTTAGATCCTGTAGAAAATGATAGCGCAGCCCTACCCCCACTCCGGTGAGGGTGCGGAGAGCTGCCCGCGGGACAGTCGCAGCCCGGGCGTAGCGTGGGCCGGACCCTCTCCCACCCCCTTCGGAT
>NDGN011513089.1:8515-26352 GCA_002564285.1 Tympanoctomys barrerae
AAAAAAAAAAAAAAGAATCAGCTCAATTAACAGAGAACACTAACAATAAATACCAATTTTAGCAAGGGAATCAATTAGCATTTGAGTTACTGCAGTTTAATAAGTAACTGTCCAGCGCCTTGTTGAGTGTTTGTCAAATGGAGTGCGCAGTGGTCTCCTCACCCAGCAGGTCTGTGGAGAGCTGCTTTTGTTAGATGACTGCGACCATTTCAAGTTTTCTGTCTCTTGTAACAGCATTGTCTTTATCCAGAGGTTGCTTTTGGGGTGAGAGCCTGGCTGCTGAGCGCTCGACAAGGTGGTTTTTCTTGAGCAGTGCAGCTCTGGAGAAGCTGCAAGACAGTTCACCACTCTGAGAAGGTGCTGGCATTAAGGGCGGAGGAAGTGGACACTGCTGAAGGGTAGAGAGGGGCAGAAATGGCACCTTCTAAGCAGTAGGAAAGGTAGGAAAGGAGTGTGAACCGTTCGCCTCCTTGTTGTGTTTGTGTTTACTGTTTTTTAAAAATCTTCCTTAATACTACTAATATTTTTTCTTTCATTTCTATTGTATTGAATTTTCTCTATCACAATACCATATTATGCTTTCAAGTATTTCTTAGATATAATAAAGAAATCCCATTTTCCTAAATTGAATTATGCATTTAGAAAATCAACAGTAATAATACCAATATTTGGGGAAACTAAATCATGTAATAATACCATTATTTGGGTAAACTAAATCATTTATGTAAACATAAATACATTGTATTGTATTGATTTTTCTCTATCATAGGCTGTTTCATTGTCGTGTCTTGCCCATCCTACTTTACAAAATAGATCCTGACACTGAAGCCCTCTTAAATTATTAATAATAGAGATAACATGTTTGTGATTTATTGCAATTAAAATTATATAGGCTAAAAATGAGAGAAAAAATTTCTCATCTCTTAATACAAGAAATTCGTCAAGTCTGTTGAAAAATTTAGTACTATTTGCAATGCTTTTTATTTTTCTTAATTACTTTAAAGTTTCTTCCATGTCCTCTATTTTGAAGTCATTTTATCTCTTATTTTGCTTTCTTTTCCTTCTCTTTTTAATCTCTTTATGTTACAAAAACCAAATCAAAATTTGTTTTATTTATGGCCTTTGAGTCCTTCTGAACCTCAATGGATAAAGAGAATTTCCTGCTCACTTGTGGGTTTACATATTATTATTATATTTGATTTGTAGGTAGATAAAAGGAGAAGAGTTTGAAATTAACACTAGCTTTTCTCCATAAAACTATAATTTCTCCACAGTTCCCTTAGTGCAGGTGTACAACTTTAAATGTTATTTCACTTTTTACACACATAGTTCTCTAAGCACCCATAAGAACCTTTATTTTCGTCTTCTTAATATTCCCAACTTTTTTGTTCTCTTTTCCTTTATTTTATCATTATAGGATATATGGGTCAAGCGACTGTGATAGGAAAACTATTTATTTAGTTTTACAAGTGAAACAGTGAGAAGTAAAAAATTAGCATTATTTTTCCCAACATGATTTAGTTTACCCACATATAAGTATTATTACTGCTGATTTTCTAAATGCATAATTCAATTTAGGAAAGTGGAATTTCTTTATTATAGCTAAGAAATACTGGAAAGCATTATATAGTCTTTGTGGTAAGCTTGCTAAATTGAATGTACATATATTTGTATGCCAGTAATGGTTGTGTTTACGTGAAAACTTTTAATATATTTTCATTATAAAAATCTGCATAATGTCAAGTTAATGAAAAGAAAAAAATGATTTTGAATTTAACATGTGTCAAAAGATGGATTTCCCACCTTCTACTACTTTCCAGCTCTCCTCTGAAAAAGCTTTCCTAGAAAATCGCTGTCACACAGCTCGTTGTTCACCCAGGCAGCTAATATTATTCTCCTCTTCACTTTCCTCGCTTTCTAAATTGCACTCAGCAGTTCTTCGGAACGGAATTAACACTTGCAGTGTTGAGTTAAAAATATACATTTTAAATTTCCAGCACAGAATATGATTTCTAGCGTCTGACTATCCAGTTTTCTTACGGCAGAAAACTTAGTCCGGGTACTTTCAGTTGAGTCGGTCAATTTTGGGGCCCCTTTTCCATTTGATCTCAAACCAGTTCCAGTTGTACCCTCTGGATGATTCTCCAGGGAGGAGTCTGGGCGCTGGGGGAGCACACGCGGCGTCCTGACCACAGGAGTGGGAGGCGTGCATTTTAGATCTGAAATAAATGCAACCAGGTCGGGAGCCTCTTGTGGTTGTCTCAAGGAGCAGGGATAGGAGTTCCTCCCAGGCCAGACCTACTTCCACCAAATAACCTCAGAGCTGCTGGGCCCCACACACGGCACCTGATTCAGGGAGTTTCTTCTCACCCGCCAGGCTAGGCTCCTCTCTGACAGCAAATGACTCCAGCCCTGCTTCGTTTACTTAGCGATGCACCCAGAAGAGTGCTGGAGTTATCCTCCACCTTCCCTCCGGGACTGCAGGCTCCTGTGAGAGCTGTGCTTGTGTCTACTCGCTCTGAGCCCCAAGTAGCCAGCTGACCACCTGCTATCCAGAGGCTGCTCCTTGGAGAGTTCTACTTCTTGAAGTTAAACGTGTACTCTTTTAAAACTCTAGGTCATTGTCATTACTGTCGTTAACGTCACCACAGTTTCACCACCTAATAATTATCTGGTGGTTAATATTTGCCACCAAGCAATCCTATTTCCTGAGAAAATATCGGAGGAGCCCTGTGACGCCACCATTTCTGTGGGTTATGAATAATGGCTTGCAGCAATTTCGGAAGGGTCAGCCTACCGCTGCTTCCGTTTCCTTCCTCACGACTGTTACAGTGAGTCAGGCCCCCTGAACCATAACTGAAATAGTCACAGCTACCTTTTAATAGCACTTCTTGTTTCTAGCTTAGCTTTCTCTCATTTGCTTCTTGCATTTCAGCTAAGGATAAATACCAAGAATATAACCCTCCTGAGCCACTCCTCTGTGTGGAGATGCTGTCGTGCCTCTGACCGGCCTTCGTATGAAATTCAGCTCTGTTAATGTGATTTATAAGTCACGCAGACACACGTCCCACTTAGTCTCTGACAGCCCTGGTTAGCACCTGCTGCCCCCGCCAACTTCGTAATAGTGCCCTCTTCATCCTCAGAAGCGGCCTCCATTAGATGACGAATTATCAGACCACTTTTTTGTATGGTGCATTTCCTCTCTGCTTCATCTCTCTCCACTTTTTCAATCCTAATCGGAAAAGTGGCCATTGTGGTTGCTTTTCCACTTACGGAGTGTGTCACAGCCTCAGTCCTGGGCTTGAACCCATCATGTTGCTGTTGCCTGAAACCCGGTTGGTAATCTGACTAATGGGTGTCAGTTGTCATCTCTGTGCTTCTGTGCTGTACTGCCTTGGACACAGATTTTAATCTATAGATTCCTTTAAAATTTCTTGCCTTCTGTATCCATATTTGCACAATGTTTCTCAATCTAACCTCTTTCCTAGTGAACCATATTTGCATAGCAATGTCTTTGTTTCCTTTCAAAAGAAGACTCGTGGGAAAATGAGACTCTCAGTTTACTCTCTACAGTATCCCTGGGGCTTTAGACTTGTTGGTAACATAGATGTTATCAATATATATAGTGTGTGTGTGTGTGTGTGTGTGCATGCGCACTTAAAGAATTAATCAGACAGCTGTAACTTCAGAATGCCTTTGAGTTTCTGCAGCTGCTCTTGGCTTTTCATATTAGCTGAACACTGTTACAAAAATATGAAGCATTGCAACAATAGAGAAAACGGAAAGAAATGCTAGTAACAGGCCTGCCTGGACTATTAAGTAAGGAAAAAATGGAGAAGACTTGAGAGGCATTGAGCCGACAATTGGGATGGACAACTACGTTTTATTTCTGACCACCCATCCTATCTTCGTACTGTTGCTGGCACTTATCTTAGCAGGGGCTCATAAAAAGCCTGAGACCCATTATGCTTTGCCTGCAGTGTGCAAAGTTATTATAACATCTTATATAGTAACACAATTTTCAGTAAGTGCAGAAAGCAATTATGGCTGAATGTGAGGAACTATTGGACTAAGATTATCCCCCCTTTTTTTAAAAGTTGGCAACAGTTATGTTAAACAAAACAAAATGATTTCTAAAATGGTGACTAAAAGTAAGGGCTGTTTAAATACAGTTTATAGCATTTATTTTCAGAAGATGAAAGCAGGAAGCTGAAGGAGCATGCATTGTTTGTGAGTTATTTTTGAAGGTGAAATTCTGTTTTCCAAAAAGAGATTTTAAACTTATGTCCCATAATACCTATGAATATAACCTTATTTGCACACAAGGATATTGTAAGTGTAATCAAGTTAGGATGAGGCCATGCCAGGTTAGAGTAGCTTAACTTAGTGTCCCTAATGTTTGTATAAGAAGCAAGAAGAAAGTCCTGGGAAGATAGAGGAAGAAATTGAAATGAAGACACACCGAGGGTTAGTAAGCACCACCAGAAGTTGAAAAAGATCCTTCCTCACAGTGTGTACAGTGAAGCAACCCTTCTGACACTGGTTTTGAACTTGGAGTAACCCAGAAATGTGAAAGAATAAATAAGTAGCTGTCATCGCAAGCCGCCCAGTTTGCTGTGGTAGCCACAGGAAATTTGCCTCGCTATCTTAAAGGGAAAATTATATATTCAATATATTTGTATGGAAAAAGATGGTGCTAGATATGACACAGCGATCAGCAGAAGAACAAGTATTTAGGATTTAAGTTCTGTGCTGTGTATAGCGTGGGTTTATATAAGCTTTTCATTTAATGAGGTCATTGTCACTGCTAATTCTTATAGTGACACAATTACTAATCTGCTGTAGTAGAAAAATCAATCCTAAACCCTGGGGCAGGACACACAAGCCCTGGACTCCTATCTTGGAGAGATTTACTTCTCAATCATGCTGTGTCTTGTGCAGGTCCATCTGGTGATTCAGGGTTCCAATTGTGATTTTCTTATGAAGTCACCAAATCAGCCAAGAACTTTCATGCTTGCTGTGGCAGAGAAGAGGGCGGGGTGAAACTGGCACTCCAGGGCTCCAGGACTCTGCCTCGATCATAGTACCTGAAAATGCTCATGTGTCCCTGGGAGCTCCAAAATGACACAGAATTACAGAAGACACAAGATATACTTGCTGAGAACGACTGTACCCACTTATAAAGGTTGAGAGTTGTTTTCAAAATCTATTAAAACCATACCATCTTTTCAATGTTCTAGATATTTGCATAATTAGATTTACTTTTATCCCTGTAGCAGTGTTTACGAGCTTTTTAACATGGTGTTTGTCCCAAACTACTTACTGGCAACGCAATGTTCTTCTCCATCTGATATCATTCTTGTTCAAACATTTATTAGCATCCAATTCTAGAATGATTGAATGGCTTATAGAAGAGAAGAATGAAAAGGATAGGTTATGTCACTCAGTGGTAGAGAGCTTGCCTGAAATGCTCAAGTCCCTAGGTTCAATTCCTACCATTGCATTTAGTGCAATTACTTAATGACTTTTTTGTTTGTTTTTTGTTAATTCTTACCATTGCAAAAAAATTAAAGTTTTTCAGAGCAGAAGGCATACTTTTATATATTTACTACATCATTTTGTGTAACAAAGTATCAGTATTTCAGAAAGATATATCCTTAGAAATAGTACTTCTATATAACCAACTAAATATTTGCTAAGCATTATATTTAGCTTGTTATATAAAAAAACTTGATAGTCCTAGGTATTTCCCAATACTCAACACACATGTAGCTAGTGTCCCATGTTGTGTTCCAATGGATGTAGGAGTGCAATTCATGCAGATGGGTTACTGCCATGCATGTACAGCTTCTGACTCCACTATAGGTTGACAATCACTTTAATCAATGCACCTGCAATTAATGTTTACACAATAATGTCTTCCTTTAGAGAAGAGGAAATTCTACAGAACTAACATCAACCAGCCATTGTCAGAAGAATAAGCTTGAGTTCTACAACATAATTTCGAGATATTCATGTGTTTAAAATTGATTGTCTTAATACACTTTGCCTGTGAAAGGATTAAATTAATTTCATGAAATTTGACTGAATGGCTGCTGTTAAAGCTAAAACCAGAAGAAAAAACTTAGAGAAATGAAGGGTTGGTGTGAATTGGAAAAACTGAAACATCCACTACTAACGGTCACTTAAAAAAATAGCATGGCCACCATGGAAATCAGAATGAAGTCTCTTCAAAATGAGTAAAAGTAAAATTAGCATATGATCCAGCACATGGTATGTGCCCAAAGATTAAATGTTCTTCACGGGATGTTTGGACATGAGTGTTTACAGTAGTAGTATATGCAATGGTTAAATGAAGTAGCAGCCATGCATCAATAGATGAATAGATAAGCAAAACATAAACTATGGAATAGTATTCATATTTTTAAAGCTAGGAGGTTCTGGTACATACTACTACATAAATGGATGTTTTTGGTGACTTTATTGTTTCATTTTCAATGTACCTAATGATCACACTCCCATAGGAAATTTGTGCCTGTATGTGATCTATTTTGCTTCCTTTTTTCCCCCTTTCCCCTCCCCTCTCTTTAATCCCTCTCCTGATCTTCATTTGCAAAAGCTTTGTTTCCATCTTTTCTTCTATTCTCTTGGGCTTTTTTCTCCTTTCTTTCCTCCTCCCCTTCCCTTGTTCTCCTTCCCACTTGAACGTGGGTGGATTTCAACAATAATATTACAGGTGAAATAAGTGAGGAAAAGCAAATCATGTATGATTCCACTTACATGAGATGCTTAGAGCAGCCAGATTCCTAGTGATGGAAAGGACAATGTTATATTCGATGCTCTGGGAGGAAGGAGGATTGGGAGTTTTTGCTCCATGGATGCAAAAGTTCACCTTTGCAATCCAAATAGATTTCTAGAATTGGATGGGGAGGTAATTTTTATAATACCTTGTTCAGATATTTTACACTGTTGAACTCTGAGTTCAACAGTGGCTATGATGGCGAATGTTATATTATATATCTTTCTTACGATTTAAAATAATTCCCTACAATTTGAAATAATTTGAAAATTGCATTCTCACCTCTTGTGCTCTACGCAGAAATAAAGGCCACCTGTTTTATGATGTTCTCACATAGTAATGAACAATTTATTCTTGAATTGCTTTTGTTTTGGATTATGTGAACATCAATGCTAAGATATCTTTTATTCTGTATGACCAGCAGCACTTATATTCTGTCACAAGAGCTACAGCAGGAAAACATGCTGGGCTACACAACCAGCCTGTGTTTGCTTCTTTGTGGCATGATTTGTGGTCCTCCCACTTCACTGAGAGCACTGTGGGGCCTGTACTTTCTGGAAGAGCTTTTCACAGCCCACTCAACAGATCGAGGATTCACACTCACTGCCGCCACCACTATGTTTCCTCTGGAATCTGCTAGTTCTACTTGAAGATTGTGGGCAGGCATAGTGTTGGATTGACATTTATGTCTGTTAACAATTTTTCAAATTTCCTTAGTTTTGAGTTTTTCTGTTTTTGAACTTCTTGGTATTGGTTGATCTACAGCACAACTAAATTTACGATCCTCAGAGATTACTCAGATATTTGTTATGCCATAATAGAATAATAGAAATCTGATTCTCAATATCAAGGAAATACAATCCACAAGATGATGATGATGAACTGGGACAAAAAAGGTTCAAGGCTTTAATATTCTAGTGGGTTCAAGAGGTACACACAGTTTAAACTTTGTTCCTTTTTCAACATAAATCCAAAATAACTTGATTTTTAACAGCTATTATGTAATACTAGTGCAGTAGTTTGGTTAATAAATGGCATTATGAGCCGTATTTTCAACATTTGTGTTTCTTTTTAATGTTGTAGTCATTTTGCTGTGACAATTTCAGGAAATTTAAACTTTCTCCTGAGCCCCTCTCTAACTTTGAAACAAACAAAGGCTACTTTGTTAATTAGAAATATTTAGTGTATTGTTAAAGCTCAATATCAAAAAAGGGCTTAATATTCATCAGATATAACCTTGGAGTCTCATAGATTTGACTGAGAAATAAATCCCTGTACACTTAGGCTCTGCTAACAAAGATGAAATGGAGAATTCAGTAGATAGATGATGAGATAGACTAAGTTTGATATCCACTTTGAATATATCCATCCTCTAAGGTACGGTTTTAGGAATGAATTGTCATCTATGCCCAGCAGGACACATTCACTAGTCAGCTTTGGACTAGTGTAAGACGATAGTTGAGATAGGCTACTTATGAAGCAGCAAAGGTGTACTGTGACTCCTGACTTGTGGATCAAGAAGTCCAACCAGTACGGTAGATACCATGCTGGCGAGGCTATACCTTGAGTGAACTATCATGGTGGGAATGCATGTGTGTCTCTTTCAGTGTAGGCCCTTTCTTTCTCCTTGTTAACCCACAAAGATTCAATCATGCATCTCCATTAATGCAGAATTTGGGGGCCTCAACTGTCCCATGACTTAGGGAGATGAGCCATACTCAAATCATTGCAGTTGTGAAGATCCGAAGGATGTTTCAGAAGCAGAGAAGTGTGTGTGGTGCTGAACGAGAATGAGGAATGGAACCCAACAGTTGTTATTTGTCATTAATGAAATAGCTAAGACATCCCCAGTCAAGTGCCAGTCTCCCTCTTCACTCACATTTTTTTTTCTAGAATAATGGTGCTCAAATTCTTTTATTGGTAAAAAGTGCATTTCAATTTTGACTACTTCTCTTTTTTCCAGAAACAATAAAATGTCATGATTATCATGAAGAGACTTACTGAATTTAGTGCACTCAAGTGTATTCTAATATGTGTTTTCTATTTTTTGGTGTATTTGGTACAGGGTCTCACTACACAGCTCTGAACTCATAGTGATCCTCCTGTTTTCAATCTCCCCAGTGCTGGGACTATAAGCGTGCACCACCATGCCTGGTCTCAGTAGCTGCCTCAGCGTGCCTGGGAATGTGGCTGGTGCTGCATGTGGTGCCTGGGATCAAAGCTCAGCCCCTGCACTTGCCTAAGCAAGCACTTAGTCCACTGAGCTATTTTGCTGGCCCTCTTTTCTATACTCTTTTGCTTAATATTGATTTTGACTTGCTTAATTGATTTAGAGATCCACGAACAGATGGTAATAACAAATTGAAAAAGTACTGTCTGGACTATTTTATTTTATATTTGACTTCATTAGGACAACAGTTGAATATATGCTGATTAAGCAATGAATCATTATAAATTTACCTGCACAGATTAAAAAGTATGTCTATCAGCTGAAATTTTAGCTCAGAATATCTAACTGAAAATTTTCATGAAGAATTTTCCACATCAGTACTTTATTAAAAGTTCATGTCTGTATTTGCTGAACAATAGAAAGCTTTTTAAAAAATAAAAATTGTTATGACATCTGTCAGAAAATCATCATTAAATATGTAATTTTTAATTTTCCTATCATCTCCTCCTGTATTTGTATGGTGATATTTTAAGAGTCATCTCTGTAACACTATATTAAAAAATGATTCTTTTCTTTTAAACAAAGGATTTCTGAAGGAGTAAGCATTTGTTATCTGACAGGAATTTTAATTCTTAAACTAATAGTGTCTTTTCTTCCAGAAAAGCTTTGAAAATTCTTGTTATGTTCTATCAATAGGAGTTTGATTTACAAAAATATGAAGCCTGGAATATAAGTGAATTTTGTGCTCGTTCAAGAATGGGGTAGGATCCATCTGATAGGATTGGCTTTACACAGATTACAACTTTGCTTCTATGTCAATGGCTTCAGAACCTTTATTTCTTCACCTGCCCTCTTCTCACCTTAACCTTTTCTCCATCTCTTAACATCCAATTACTTTTGTATATTCTTGCTCATATAGCCCTGCTGGAACTTACAACATAATTTAAAAATTAACAGCTAAGCATTATGTCCTTGAAGCATCTCATGTTCCCCACCATCATTACCCTCTGTGAACTCTTTATCCTCTTCTTTCTGGAGTTCTGTTAAAGTGCACCACCAGTCTTGCAGACATGAACACTGGGACCCGTGCTTGGTCTTTGTTTTTCCCCCGCTCCAACAGTACCTCCATCCACAGGACATCCATTCTGTTCTCAGTCGATTTCCTACACTTTGCCATTTCTTTCATTTCCTACTGCTTGTCTCGTTATCTTTTTTTTCTGAATTCTTGCAATCACCTTTGACATAATCGCTGGTGTTAGTTATGGGTATTTCTGCTTCTGCTGGGTACACAGGAAAATTCCATTTTCCCACCCCCAAAAGTTGGGCAAAGCTGGCTGTAGCCCATGGCCTGGCTTGCAGACCCTTTACAATCTGGTATGCAAACGACCTTCCAGATAGATGCTTAAGGAAGGATGTCATGGATCGGTCTGACACTTTCCTTTGGGCCTAAAGTGCACGTGGAGGGCTGGGGAGATAGTTTGGTGTTCTAAGCACTTGCTTGAAGTGCAAGGATCTGGGTTTGATCCCCAGTACTTCATGTAGTGCTGGTCCCGGAAACCTGGGCATGCTGTGTTGGACAGAAACTGGGTATGGTGGTGCACAACTGTATTCCCAGTGCTGGGGAGGCTGAGACAGTAGGATCACTATGAGTCTGAATTTCTGAGTTGCATAGTGAGACCCTGTACAAAAAAAGAACATTTTTAAAAATTAAACTGCACATGGAACAGGAGCATGAAATGATTCTTTGTCATCTTTTTTTTTTTAACTGTAATCTAATGAGACTTTGGAGTTAGTAGTTACAGGAATCCAAGCTTGTTCTGACTAATATAATCCTTAATGAATTTCTCCATAATTCTCCTTTCTGCCCTGTTATTCAGCATCACTGTCATAGCGGTCTTCCTAATATATAAATGTAATTTTCTAAATTACTTTCAAAGATTTTGAAAATTTCTCCCTTCTTTTCCCATCTTCCGAACCTGTCACGATGTGCACCTCAGCTCCCTGTCGCTCCACATGGATATGCAGTGGTCATTTCCTTTCCATTTTCTAGTCTCACCATGCTGGACCCCTGTCCCATGTGGTCTTACGTTGGAGTGTTGCTATTCTTAACAGACAATTCCACCACCAGTATCTGTAAGGACTTTTCTGAACTCCTGCTCAAAAGAGATAAGAGATATCTCTTGCATCTAAACTCCCAAAGGACTCTGCACATCTATTTTTACCTCTCTTGCCTTGCAGTGGCCATTCTAAATAGATTTTTGAGATTTTCTCAAGCAGGTGATGGTTTTCTTCACTTTTAGATTATTCCAAATTCTCTTGCACAAGGAAAATATTTTAATATATAATGAATTAGTGAATGAAATAAAGGTTATGTTGGATTTTAAAACTGTCTTTGCTGTTAGATTACAGGCAGGAATAATGAGGCAGCTTCCAGCATTGAAACATTCATGTTAAAAATATAAATGTCATATTAGTCACTTTCTTTAAAATGATTGTCTTAAAATTGATTTTTGTCTAAGTCCCACATAGACTTTTAGTTTGGTCTCTGACTTTATTTGACGTCAAAGTTTTTCTTTGAGACTTTGGTTTTTAAATAACTTAAACGAAAATTATGTTAGATAACTTTTAGTTTCAAATTACAATTTTCCACTTAGACTATTACTGTAAAAGTTATTTTTCCCATTCAGATCTATTATTTGGAAAAAAGGGAAAGGAATTTTTTTCATTATTTTTCTCTGACCACTTCAATTGTAACAACTATATTTTTATGAAAAATATCTGAAGATCTAAGTCAATAAATATTATTCTATATTTTGTTAATGTTGTTTACTAAAAAGAAACCAAAAAACCCCAATACTTTTAAATCTAGAAATTCAAGTATTTTTCTATTTTATACATTTATTTTTAAATAGATATAACACCATAAAATTTTTGGCTATTCATAGAGACTCCTGTGATATTTGGGTACTGTGTGTCTTTTTTTGTTTGTTTGTTTACTATAAACATACTCTTCACAGCAATGGCCAGAAAACAAGACTTTGCCACACAGCACAAGGACTTTGCCTTTTCTTCAGCAGTCCCTGTAGCTGTGTTCAAAGGTGAAGCTCTGGGTCACACACAGCATGTCTCCTAACAGTGATGCCTAGCTGCCTAGAATCTACCTCTACACAAGGCTTGTCTGAGAGATTCTGAGTACTCAGACTATAGCTGCTCCCAGAGAGAGAACCAGGTGTGGGTTTAATCCAGACTCCGGAGCTCACCCTGAAGGCAAATTGCATACATAACCAAAGAATGGAAGAATCCGGTGCATCCGTTCTAAACTTCACTGTTCGTACTAGGAGCAGGCAGAATTGAAAAAAGCAGGTATCAGTCTGAGAACTGGAGAGTCCATAAGCAAGACCAGATATTAGAGAGTGAGCTCTGGAGGATGGTTGTGGAACTGAGAGAAACTGATGGGGTCCTAGATTTAAGGTTGGTTAATTTTCCAGGTTTATTCAAATATTGGTAAATGATATTTCTAAATTTAATACATAAAATGTGAAGATTTGTGTGTATATATTATATATACACATTGTAAAATTACTAAAACACTCAAATTTTACATCGTTACACTTACATGGGTATGAGAAAGGAAGACAGACAGACAGATAGATAGATAGATAGATAGATAGATAGAGATACTTTTTCAGAAGATGTCAAGTGTCACATGCTGTGTAATAAATATTCTGAATCTTATTATTAAAAGTTTATATAATTTGATCAAAATCTTATTTCCCTTATATTCCTAGCCTTAGGCAGGTACTACTCTACTCTCTGCTACTATAAGTTCAACTATTTTAAATTTCTTATGTAAGTGAGACCATGCAGAATTTGTTGCACTGGTTTTTCTGTGCCTAGTTTATTTTACTTTGTATAATGTTCTTCAGATTTATTTGTGCTGTTTTAAATGGCAGGCTTTCTTTCTTATTAATGGTAAAGTAATATTCTGTCATATAGATAGATCGATAGATCAATAGATAGAGTTTTTCGTTCAATGTGTTTACTGATGGATACCAAGTTTGTTTCTATATTTTAACCATTGAGAATAATATTGCAGTGAATAAGGGATGCAGCTATCTTTTTAAATTCTGACTTCATTTCATTTTAATTACAAACCTAGAAGTGCAATTGTAGAATCATCTGGTAGCACTATTTAGAATTTATTTAAAGCATTCTCTTATGACTCCATGTTGTTATCAATTTATATTACCACTAAAAGTATTGTTAAAAATCTGATTTCTCCATATAGGCACCAACATTTGTTATCTTCAACCTCTTTGATAATAGATGTCTTAACAAGTATGAGATGATATTGTGATTTTGATTGGCATTTCCCTGAGCGTTAGCAATACTGGATATGTTTTCATACATCTATTGGCCGTTTGTTTGTCCTTTTAGGAATATGTCCATTTTTACACATTTGGGGCTCTTATTTATTTTTAATGGGGTTTGTGGTTGTTGCTGTTAGCTGTATAAGTTCTTTTTCTATATTGGATATTAAACCCTCATCAGAAACATGTCTTCAAATTGTATTCTCTGCTTTCATAGAGACCTCTTTTGTTTGATGTAGTCTCACATATTTACTTTTGCTTTTGATACATGTGCTTTTAGTGACATGTGTCAAAGAGTTTCCCCTTACTTTTTTGTTTTGGGGTTTTATAGGTAAGGTTTTAATTGATTTCCAGTTGAGTTTTCATGCAGGATAAGCTTTCTAGCTTATTATTTGACATGTAGATATGCAGTGTTACCAACAAAATTACTGATGAAACTGTTTATTTCCATGGTGCTCATGATACCTTTTGGGCAGTTAGCTGCTAACGTGTGTTTACTTCTAGGCTCTCTGCTCTATTGCACTGGTCCATGCTTCTTTCTTATGCACTGTCACACTGTTTTGATTTTTATGGCTTTGTGACATAGTTGGAAATCAGGATGTGTGAGTCCTCTCTCATGCTCTCTTTTTAAGGTTACTATGGCAATTCAGGTCTTTTGTGATTTAAATTAAATTTAAGAATATTTTTCAAGCGTCTGTGAAAAGTGGCTTTGGCATTTAGATAATGATTTCATGGAATCTGTAGATTCCTTTGGGTAACAAAGACATTTAATAATATTGATTCTTTTAAGTTACAAGTGCACTATTTTTTAATTTATATGTCTTTATTTCTTACATCTATCTCTTACATTTTCAGTGTATATATCTTTTATTATATTGCTAAAATATTATTCCTTGCTATTCTGTTCTTTTGATATTATTGTTGCTGAAACTACATTCTTAATTCCTTAATAGAGCCCAGCTAGTGTATGGGGACATAACCGATTTTCATGTGCTGTTTTTCTTATCTTACAATGCTACGGAAGTCATTAATTAGCTCTGTGTTTGTATATATACAGATCTAACTCTGTGTGTGTGTGTATGTGTGTGTCTGTGTCTGTGTGTGTGTGTGTGGCCTTTATGGTTTTCTATATGAAAGATCATGTCATCAGCAAACAGAATTTTTTTACAGTCTTTCTTTGTAAAATGAATGTTTTGTTTATTTATTATCCTGACCTTGGAAAAGCGTTCAGATTTTCACCACAGTTTATGATGAAAGCTGTCATGTGTGGCCTTTATTGTACTGTGGTATACACTTTCTATATCTAATTTATTAAGAGCATTTGCTCCTCTACATGAAAGGATGTTGACTTTATCAAGTTATTTTTTGTATCTATTGGGATGATATGATTTTTTTATCTTTCATTCAGTTAATGTACTGCATTAGATGAATTGACTTGTGTATGTTGAGTAATTACTGCACAAAAGAAATAAATCTCAGTCGATCATGATGAATTATCCTTTTATTATGCTGTTGAATTTGTTTTTTTTTAAATTTGGTTTTTATTGAAGACTTTTGCTTCTGTTATAATTAAGAACATTGGCTTATAATTTTCATTTATTGTGATTTTTTTAATAAGATCTGGCTTTGGTATCAGAGTGACCTGGTCCTATAAAACTAGAAAAGACATTCCTTTTAAGTTTTAAAAATAACTGGGGAAGGATTTGCACCATTTATTTGAATGCTTCATAGAATTTACCCAAGTATCTAGTCATGGGCTTGGGTTTGTTGGAAAATTTTTGATTACTGATTTATTTTTCTACTCATAATTGCTTTCTTGTCTTTCTATTTTTTTGATAATTCAATTTTAATAGAATATATGGATCCTGGAATGTGTCCGTTTCTTTTAGCTGATCAGTTTTTCAGACTATAATTGCTCATGCACTTATTTTATAATTCTTTTTATCTCATAATTATGTTTCTTCTTTCATTTTCAATATTGAGCACTCTCTCTCTCTTTCTCTCTCTCTCTCTCTCTCTCTCTCTCTCTCTCTCTCTCTCTCCCCCCTTTGCTCCCTCCCTCTCTTTCTGCTTTGATTAGCCTAGTGAATAGCTGTGAGTTCTGTTGCTCTTTTCAAAAAGCAATTATTAGTTTCATCGATATTTTTGGCTATATCTTGCTGTTTCATTTATTTATGCTTGAGCCTTTACTATTTAATCCCTTTTGAAAACTTTGGATTTTGTTTTTTGTTTGGTTTCTGAAGGTACAAAGTTAGGTTGTTTATTTTGGATTTTTATTGGAACCAGGGGTTGAACTCAGACCCTTGCGCTTGCCAGGCAAGTGCTTATTCTACTGAGCTGTCTCCCCAACCCCTACCTGATCTCTTTATTGCTTCATCAATACAGATTTTCATCATTATACCTTTCTCTCTTACGATAGTTTTTCCTGCATCCTATTGGGTTTGATACACTGTTCTTTTCATTTTTGTATTTCTCAAGATAATTCTTGCTTCCACTTTAGAATTTTTGTTATTGACCTATTTATCCTCCAGGAGCTTATTACTAAATTGTCACACATTTTTTCTGGGCTTAACATTCAGAATGCACACCTGGGCTGCCTGTTCTCATTTCAGCCTCACCACTGACAGCTACATGGCCCAAACTTTTAGTGCCTGGTTTCCATAGCTGCACAAAAGGAGAAGACAGTGACAGCAAGAGTAAGAATACCTGTCTCACTGACTGGTTGTGGGGGTCAAATAAAAAAGTAGGAGGAAGTTCTTAGAATATTTCATAGTCTATCATTCATATTTGCCATTATTTAGACTTCATCTGATCTGGACCCTTGCAAAGTGAGGCAGTTTGCATGGATCATTTCATTTGACCTTCACTACAGTCTCATAGCAAAAGCTTTATTGACACATATTTTAAATGAAGCAGTGATTAAGGCTACTGGAACTGATCTTAGTCATCAGTTACAAGTTAGAAGTTCTGCTTTGCAAACATCAATTTTTCTCATTCAGCTCAAGAACTTGAGTGATTTCCCAGGTTTGCGCCCCACTTACATACAACTTCTGTGGCTGGATTCCATGGAAATGGAGAGGCATTAAGGGAGAAGACATTCAGCTTCCTAACCCAAACTCCTCTGAGAATAATCTTCTCAGAAATGCTTTTCCTTTTACTTACGTTTTGTTCATTTTTGTTTGGTTTCCACCACTTGGAGACATTGATTTGTGATTTCTTATGTACCACAAGGAAAGAAAGGAAAGATAGGAGAGTGTCAACACTGATGAGGGAGAGAAGGAGCAGAGACCAGACCAAGGGATGTAATTCTATTATTCTGAGTCCTCAGGCCCCTCCACACCTAATAATAATAGCATTATTAAATGCTATTCATCTTAGTTAATGACCACTGGTATTGGGCCTAAAGCTCTAAAATGACCTCACTCATTTTTCTCTATCTACACTGCTTCTTATTTTTTCAGAGTTTAGGTTTCAGTATTTACCACTTGAATTTTAACAACTTCTTTTAATTTATCTTCAAGCAAGCAAGCTTCAAGCAAGGATTATTTGGAATAATCCTGCACCTTATGCATAGGATTACTCTCCCATGAAGATCACAATTTTTCAACTTTTAGTTTTTCCTGAGTCCCCAGTCAGATTTTTTTCAAATGCTCTTTGTTCAGTCTAGGAAGGATTTCATCTACAACTTTCCATGGCCAATTCTTTCTTGTCCTTTAAGTTTTAACAGAATAATGTTGCTTTCATTTATGAAAATAGAGATTTTTAACTTCTTGATATTATCCTATTTTTGTTTGTTTCTGTCTGTATAGTGGACCTTATAATACTACAATTCCATTTTCTTTCTCCCACTAGAATTGATCACCACCAGCCCCCAAATTTTATTTATTCCTGTATTTTTATGTTTCCTACATTGTAATTATTAAATGAGTGTACATGGAATGAAATTTTGATTCTCTAAGACCTCCACCTTCATTGATTTTGAGCCTTAAAAATATTGCAAATCTTGCTCACTCATCTACTTCCTTTGGATTTAGTGGAGTCTCTGAAAAATGGTATGAATGGAAAAAAGATAAAAGACAAAAAGCATAGATACTTTAGATGGAGATAAAACAGAAAATTTCAGTGTCTAGAAAATCTCCTTCGAAGGTAGGAGATTTACAGGTGATTACAAGATGATTGCAGGTAGAGAATAAATCCAAAATATATCATCAAAGGCAGAGAAGAGAAGAAAGAGTAAGAAAAACAATCCAAGAGACTGAGTGAAACTTGGTGCATCAGCCTGGCCTGATCTCACTTCCAGCTTGTATTTTTATTCAGATAATTAGCTGAAGCATCATCTCCTCTGAGAACCAAGTGTCTGGCCTGAGCAAATTGGGTCACTGTCCCAGGTTCTCCACATGCACCCTGAGCAGCCTCAGAGTAACCTTTAGGACAATTTCCCTTTTAAATTCTTCCCATTCCAGCCTATCGTACCCACTGCATTAGATACATTTGTCAC
>NDGN011513112.1:1988-14294 GCA_002564285.1 Tympanoctomys barrerae
TTTTTTTTTTTTGCGGAACTGGGGATTGAACTCAGGCCCTTGCGCTTGCCAGGCAAGCGCTTACTCTACTGAACTCTCTCCCCTGCCTTTTGGTTTATATTTTGTAACTCTGTGGTCATCTGTGTTTTTTCTCTTCTCCTCAGAAGAACAATTTAAACTACGGGTACTGTAGTTATCCCCAAAACTTCTCAAAGCACCAACAAAATGAGACCTGACAGCCCAAACACTTCTTATATTTACCTATCATGAATTCATTTGATGGCACAGAAATCTCAGATTATAACTAACACTGCTTGCAGAGATGGTCACTTTACTGCCATGGTATTTAAATATTAATCTCTTGCAGTCTTCCCTGTGACTTGTTTGCAACCCAGAAAAGTAAAATCCATATTGCTTAAGTGTAATTACTAAGGCCCAGCATTGGGGCTCATCATAAATGATACCCCATTTCAAAAAAAAAAAAAAAGTATGAAGGTCCTGGTTCAATTTTCAGTACTGCAAAAAGAAAAAAAAAGTAGAAATTTTTGGAGGAAATAAAAATCAACTGCATTCCCCAGGATGACAGAAGATTTAGAGGGAGAGTGTGTCTAGGAGAAAAGGTGGAACAAGGTCATCACCACAGAACAACTAGATCTACAGAAGGCACACTGGAGGGTTCTTGTTTTGAGGTTGTGAAGCTTCTGTCCAAGTCCTTTTGCTAATATGGCATAAACCAAGAAAACAGGAACACTCGGAACTAAATTTTAGTCACTTTTCCATACGAATTTAAATCTATCGTGGGCGCAAGATAATGACAAAATTTCCAGTTGGTGCCAGACTGCAGGTTTTTGTTTGCTCCTGATCCCTAGGTACAGAAGCCAGGGCCAGCCGGGTGCATTAAAACAGTGGCCTGTGATGCTCTGCCTCCAGGGTGTGCCCTCACTTCTAAGTTGAAATCCTGCCCATTTTAACTTGCAGAAAACAGCAGATACTGGTTACTCTAGAAGACACACCTGTTTAAATTTTGGGGAAAACAACTACAACCAAGAAGAATAAGCTTCCAAGGTGAGCCAACAGGCCGGCTGGAAGGCAAGGCCTGAAGCCCTCCTCCAGCCCAGTCCTCCTTACACTTAGCCTGCCAGTTGCAACAGGATGCACCAGAAATGTCAGGCCATTTGGACCAGTATCAGTACAAAAAGGGGACACCACTCTGTAACCTGTAACAAAAATTCACTTTAAAAACTTGATCTGACTCACAAACAATAATGCAGTAATAGAAATACAAAAAACTACCACTTTTCTTTTTCTTTTTCTTTTTTTTTTTTGCAGAACCAGGGATTGAACTCAGGCCCTTACACTTGCCAGGGAAGTGCTTATTTCACTGAGCCATCTCCCCAGCCCCGAAAAACTCCTATTGAGTATACCGTAACCTGTTTGTTTTTTAATGTCTTAGCAGAGCCTGGGAAATACATATATATTACCTAATAAATCACGTTTAAAGTCCCAATAGCACAATAACTAAATTCTAGCTTGAAAAATACTTTGCATTCATAACCCAGAGCCTCTGCCTTTCCTTTCTGTCATGTCTCTGATGTGCCCAGCTTGACTCTGTGTAGCTAGAACTAACAAGCAATGCTTTGTAGATAAAATCACAGCTATCATTTCCCAACTGTTGATTTTCCTAGAACCTCTGTCAGCCCTATGTAAAGTGCGTCATCCCTCAGCGTCCTGGAGGAGGGGCTCTAGGCTGCCCTTCTAGGGAGCAGGGGTTCTGCTTCCTCTGCTATATTTCATGGCAAAAGCAGCACAGCTCCGGCAACAACACCCATTCCTCTTCTGGTGGATGCTGCAGAATTACAACACTGCCTGTGCCTGTTTTTTCTTGCAGTTTCATCCATTGCATTTGATTGTCTGAAGGTGCTGTTTTAAAAGAGCCAATATCAAGATTCTTGAAGTCCCTAATAAAACACTAACATGACTTAATAAAAGGAGTTGTGCAAGTCAGGTTAGCTATCAAGCTAAGATCCTCAAATTACAAAGCACATGTTACCGCGACACATCAGTGGGACGGGCGCGCAGGGAGCGTGTTCTGTGAGAGATGGAAAGAGGACAGATTTCTTCCCTCCACGTTTGGGGTGACTCAGTAGAAGCAAATGTTTTAGTGAAACTTTTAATAATGAGGAAAACCGATTCAAATGTATGAACCTGAGCTTTATAGCATAATTTTAAAATACAGATGGCTTTTTACTTTCTTGTCCTTCCTGTATTGACTCCATCTAGAAGCCACAGGGGTGGTGGAAGGATTGACCCAGGAGGGTGCTGGGCCTGCTTGTCACAGCTTTGGCAGAAGCTCCCAGCTGCAGCCCCAGGAGGGTTGGCCTTAGATGCCAAAGCTGCCTTGTCCTGGTCTTTCCCGGGATGGTTCCCATCCAGCAACTGATGGGTAGTTGGGTGGGTGTGTGCGAGCGTGCGCACTCACGTAGGGAGGGCATGGAGAAATAAAGAGGGCTGGGCTCGCTGACACAACTCACAACCAGGAAGGGCCTTCCTCATCCTGGTCTGGGCCCTCCTGTCAGACCCTGGGTGTTGGCGGCAAGGCTCATCCTGTCCTCAGCCTGAGATGGCTGAGGCAGTCATCTGTATAGAGGATGGTGCAAGAGAGTGGGGACACTGTGGTGGTGCAGGGTCCTGATCAAATGCATTTCCCAAAGTTGGAACGAGCCAGGTTTCCCACTGCCACAAAGGAAAGGGCAGGGTGGGGCAGGCCCGCTGTTGTCCTGGGAACAGATCCAACAATGGGCATGCAGAAAGGGGTTGACAGAGCAGGCCTGGAGCTGCTGTCATTAGAGCAGCCAGCTGGCAGGCTACATCGCTGCCCAGCACCTGGGAACTGGGATTTCCAGTGACTCCCGCAGTTCACTGTGATTGGACTGTGCAATACATATGGCACGGTGGGACCCCTGCTCTCCTGCGAGAGCTCTGGCATCTGACACTGACAAGAGGCACGTGAGGGGCCAGCCTGAGAAGAGCTCTGGGCTTGGCTGTCCTGCTCTCGAACACCACCCTGCGCTCCTGAATTCTGTTGCTGGGGAAGGAGTAGGTGCCTTCATGTGCCCCCGGTGAGAGACAGCACGGGAGGCAGACTGTTCCAGACTGCCTGTGTTTACTTTCCTTATGACACTACTACACACAAACTGTAGACACTGGTGCAACTGTATGCTAACCCTATTACTTGTAGCAAGTCTCGGAAGGAGAGGTGGTCTTGAGGGCTCCTGACCCAATAGATATAAACATAACTACAAATGTGGCTTTTATACATGCCTGGGTAGATGTACGATAAATCTATGTGTATACAGGTTGACACATATACACAAACGCCCTAGCTCTGTCTGCTGAGAGCCTGGAAGCAGCTATACTGTACTACCAGTAAGCACAGCTCCTGTCAGAGCTCAGGTTCTAAACAGCATATTAACAATCCCCCTCCCCATCCCCCAAATCACAAGACTACAAGGAACACCAAGGCTCCTTGGAGAAATAGCTAATTCCAGGACAGAGCGTAGGGAAGAAGATGCGTCTGGAGCATGCTGCTGAGTCAGAAAGTAAAACATAAAATAAATAAAAACATCAAAGAATGACAGAGATACATGAAAGGGACAAAGTGTAGCTTCATGAGGAGACTGCTGTAGATCTGCTCTGGGGCAGTGTGTGCTCCCTGCAGAGACAGCCAAGCCAACCCATCCTAAATCCCCTCTTCAGAGGAGTTTTTCATGCTGGTGAAGATGAAAAGACTGCTCGTACCCACACAAACAGATATCATCATGAGCTTTCTTATCTTCTGTTTGTTCTCCTATAATCCAACTTCTCCTTCTCTGAGAACCTCCCCTCCCTTTTCTTAACCTTTTTAAGAGTGGTGACCTTAACACTGAATTCAGAAGTCCAGAAAGCCAGGAGCGCAGTTACCAAGTTTTCATAGGCAGGCTCATGGACCAGCTGCCCAGAGGTCTCCGCCCCACTCCACCACATCCAGGCCTGCTGCCTGCCGCTCCCAGATCTCCAGAAGTCAGTCAGGCCCACTTTCTTATTTCTGCCACTCACTCTGCCCTGGAGATCCCCTCTTTGCTTAAGCTTTTTCTCCCTTGCGTTCCATCCTACTAAGGTAGCAACAGGAGCCGCACATGCTAACCTCCTTCAGTGCTCATCCCTGAGCATCCCCACGTGAAAATCAGTCCCCTTTCTTCTCCAGCTGATGTGTTCACAGTCAGTTTAATTCTCAGATTCCTGGATATAGAACCCAAGCGGCTCTGCGGAAAAGTTTTCTCTCCCTGACTTCAATAACGCAGCACTGCATGGCCTTCAAATTTTTTCCTTCTAACCAATGAGAAGATTTACTGCCCTGTGTCTGTGCTTATTACTACGGTATAAAGACACTGAAAAAAAGAGCAAAAGGAGGACTAGGAAGACTCATCCCTTCTTCAGTAGGTTAAGACTGGAGGGGGAAGAAAAAAAAAACCCAGAATGAATTCTGAGGTGAAAAGAAATGGAATGATCCATTTATAACTAAAATCACAGTCCACACAGGATAACATCAGTCGAGCCTAAGTCTAGCATTCATCTTCTAGGACCTCTTAGGAAAACTTCGTCAGTGGTAATGGGGGTGAGGGAGTGGAGGTAATGTTTCCTGTTCTTTTTTTTTTTATTTCATTGAGAAACAAAGAGCAATGACAGTTTCAAAACCAATTCGTATGACAGTTTCAATAATTAACACATTGCACATTGTGTGTTTCCCGTTCTTAAGCTGAGTTCACTGCTTCAAAGACTGCAGGAAGAAGTAAAAGAGAAACCAAGGAACTCTAATGACCCTGTGGAAACAGCAACTCTAATGACCTGTGGAAACAGCGACACTCTACTTGCTACAAGAAAAACATTCTTCACAGCAGAGGTCGTGAGCCAGGTTGGGATGTTTCTTCAAAACAAAACTTTTGCTTAGTCTCATCTTCCTTGCCTACACCAGGGTGGTGTAATGGCTCACTGCCTTTCGTTCTCATGACACTGAACTGCTCTGAAATTTCTCTCTTTCCTTTTACTTCCTACATTTCAAGAGGAACTATATATAAATGAGCTGCTGAATTTATTTTTGGAAAGATGCTACTTCTTCAAAATGTCCTAAATGCTCTTCCTTTGAACCAGGGACTCCACACTGTAATAGGATGGATTTAAGTACACAGAGAAGTGGAGCTTGCTCCAGAGTCGGGCTGGCTCCCGGCTTGCTCCAGTCTGCCGTACCCATTTTCAGGACAGCGCATCCCACTCATCTGCACAAGGTAAACCAAAGTTAACACCGAATCAAAGCCTGTAAACCAATGAAGGTTTCTCCACCCAGGAACCTTTTCCCACATCAATCACCAAGAGCCAAGTATTACATCTTACTCAGCATAAAACATAGACTTGAGAAAAGGACCAAAGTGAAACAAAGCAAACCGAAACAGAAGTGAAGAAGCAGTCACCTGGGCATGGTGGCACACCTGCAAGCCCAGCACATTGGGGGGCTAAAGCAGGAAGATCGCAAGTTCAAGCCCAGCCCGGACAACTAAGAGACTTAACAAGACCCTGCTTCAAAATTTAAAAAATGAAAAAAGAAAGGTGGGTGGAGTAAGCCAAAGCACACACAAACCTAGCCTGCTTATTAAAAAGAAAACAAAATACTTCCAGAGAGCTGAGCATATCTTACCTAAAAGTATATAGATCTGACTTAGCTTCCTGCCTCTGCCAAAGTGATAATGAATTGATCTATAAATTCGTTTCTCTTCATTTTTATTTTTGACAATTTTATTGTTATATTCATTTAAGTTCATAAATTATTTATAATGTACACTCTATTAATAATCTCATGCTATATATTCATTTCAGAAGTATTTCTCTAAAATTCACTCTGTCTACATCTTATATCTTTCAAATTTTAATATTTTTCTACAATTTTTAATGTGCTATATAATTATTGATTTTCAATAAAGTTAATGAGAAGAAAAAAAACCAAAGTGATAATGAAATCTAATTGAAATTATACCAGCATACTTCCTGTTTAAATATTCTCAACACATGAAACAAAGGAATGGAAAACCTATTAGGCCTTCACCTGGCTTTCACAATTAGCACAAAATCTGTTCAAAGAAAAGTTAACATTTTTCCCCAAAAAGATTATAACACATGTGACATACATATTTAAATGTCTCTAGATGCATAGCCTTGGAGAGACAACATAAATTCCCTCTCTACAAATTTTAAAACTGCAGGTCAATTTAAAATACCTGAAGTCATCAGAAAGAAGGAAATCTTTTCTTCTAGAGCAGCTAAAATAAATTCTATTATATTCCACTTTTTCTTCACACTAAATAGCTAGGACATTTTTGCTTTTTAATACATGTGGAGGACCGATGACATGACAGACATCTTGTCTGTTGTTCAAATATTGCAATCATTTCCCCAGTAGCATAAAAGGTATGGCTAAGTGGCTAGATAATTAACAGACAATTTACATGATTGTGTTAGTTTTGTTATATTTACAGGTCAAAACCTTTCAAAGGCATCTTCAAACTGTCAAGTAAAAGGGTATTTGTTCTTTAGAAAACAAGCCAATGAACCCTAGGCTACACCTACCACACAGCTCAATGGCCAGTCTCAAGGCCTGCAGTTCCTGAAGACAACCCAGCTCCCACAACAGCCAGGACCACTTCATGCTTGAATGCAAGCCCCTCCTCAGCTCTGCTACTTTATTCATGACAGAAACCATTGCTACCTCTCAGTAAATGGAAAGAAGCCAGCTCCTTCTCCTCCCATTTGCATCCAAGAAAACAGCCAAGTTGTCATAATCTAAAAAGTTGTCTTTTTCCATCAGAGGGACAGAGGTGACTCAACACACATGGCTGTCAAGGGAAGGCTCCTGCTGACTGTAAACCTGTCATCATTAGCAGCTGCTTGGAGACGCTGCCTCTGTTCTAGCGCAGTTGAAGCCCTGTTTGGGTAGACGTCTCCTCATTATAAGTTGCTGTGTAAGACTTTGCTGGGGATCGTCCTGTCATCTGTGGTAATAACAGGTAATATGTTGTCTTTACTACTCAGTGGAGCTGGATTTCATTTGTCTGTTCTGACTGTATCAGGCTGGATTTTATAAAACTCTGATCAACCTGGTAACATGAAAATGAGTGCAAACACTCACAAAATGAACTCTCGCTCTCTCATTCTGCTATCGGGAGCAAGTTACTGGCTGATTTAGAAGGAGAGCTTTTAATGGGATTTAAAAGTTCAGACTTTCCACTATTTCCCTATGTATTAGGTATATCAGGGTTGCACTCTCTAGTGCAGAAAAAAAGCAAAAACATGTTTTCCTACCAAATACTCCGTAGCTGTCTAATTTACATAAGGGAGAGATCGTCAACCGCAGGTTCTTCTGCAGTTGAAGAACAACCCTGTTCTTCTGCAGGTGATGGCAGAACCAAAAGTTTCAAATGAAGAAGAAGGATTTGTCTGCATCAATGCTGACTCAAGATTTCTGCCATCACTGCTGAGAGAACCTTAGAAGAACAGACTCTACTGCGGGTGACGATCTCTCCCTTATGTAAATTAGACAGCTACGGAGTATTAGGCAGGAAAACATGTTTTTGCTTTTTTTCTGCACTAGAGAGGAAGCTCGTTTAAGTACTACTTGGGAATTTTCACTTTTTTTTTTGGCAGAACTGGGGACTGAACTCAGATCCATGCGTTTGCCAGTCAAGCGCTTATCCTACTGAGCCATCTCCCCGGCCCCTAATTTTCACTTTTCTAGTTAGCCCTTTTCTAAATAAAAGAAAGTTACTTGATGGAATGTCAACATTTTATTTAAAACCTAAACCAAACAGATATATAGTTTCCTTTTATCTTTTAAAACTCTTAAGTCGCAGAGTAGAAAACCTTTGTATTTGGTACAAATTACTCTTTTTACATTACTTTTTTTTTTTTTTTTTTTTTTTTTGCAGTACCAAGGAGTAAGGCCAGAGCTTTGGTACTGAGCCAGAGTACTAGCCCATTATAAATTCTGCTTGTTTGTTTTCTGAGACTAGGCTCTCTAAGTTGCCCAGGTGAAACATAAACTTGTGATTCTTCTGCCTCAGGTTCCTGAAGAGCTGAGGCCACAGGCACGGACCACTGTGCCCAGCTTATGTTACCAAATATTCAGAGCTACAGTTCAACATACTGGTCATGACGATAAGAGATATCCTTTCTTTATCACTTTTTCTCCATGCAAATAAATCATCTATTGGCTCAAAAACACAGTATGGTGATAATCTGAATGTGTAGCACAAGAAGGTGTTTGTGAAGCACGTCATTATTTTATAGTAGGGATTCGAAGGCTCACGGCAACTCAGCATAGTGAACCCCATGAGGAAGTGTGCATCAGCACACACAGGTGTAGAACAGGGGCTCTTCTATCTGTTCTCACTTCTCTAGGCCATGTCAAAACCAGGAACAACAGGTGTCCAAAGGAAAGGTGAACTATTATAAAAACTCTTATTTTGTGAGATTGAAAACACTTACTTTGCCTTCAGTGTCTCCTCCTGAAAATTCCAGTATGGATCTTCCACCAGTTGTAACTCTCTTAATACCCTTCCAGGCTTATAGGCTGCGTTGATGATCATGCTAAGAACCTGTTAGGAAAAAACAACTACAGTGAGCTGCAACTGCACTCACTCCTGTACCAACAAGAACACCCTGAGGACCACATCGCTGACACCTGCGAGTTGTTCACCATAACCCTCCTTAAGCGGAGAGTTGTGATCAAGTCTGATAGGAAGCTCTGCAGGCCAACTCAGGACTAAAAGGGGTTTGAAATCCACCTTCTCACTGGCAAATGGGAAGCACCCCTAGAGGCAGTGGCAAGACACTTAATCAGTCTTTTGATTGCAGGGAAAAAAGCACCACTCCTTCCAGTGAGCACTGGATTATTCTTCACCAGGAGTACTGTTCAGTGGGATAGGCTACTGAGAATTCCATTCTATTCTTAAAGATATATTTCATAAGGAACCAATGAAACTGAGACAATAGGTTTGGGCCAACCCTTCTGGAGAAACTTCAGATACCCATAATTATTTGAAATGCATCTAATGCCAGCTAGATTCACAGGCATTTAATAGCATGAAAAGTCTTTCAGAGATGTGAGTGTTTTAAAAGGTATGGGACCATCAAAAACCATCCGGTATCTTATTCCCTCAAAGTATCCCCTCATTCCTAAGTCCCAATTCCAAGAAAGTAAGTTAGGCGGTCACTGCCACTGCGGGGCTCCCAGGAAGGCCAGGCATATATATTCTGAGAGTCTCTGTGGCAAATTCTGGGGAGGTAAGACCTTCTTGTTAATCCTCAATGTGCTTCTTTAGGGGAAAAGAACAAGAAACTCTACCCAGGAGTGCTCACCGTCAACAAGCAACCGTGATTCACCTTTCTCATGTCTGACCCTGCCAAGCTCCTGGTAGCTGCTGCCTGAACTGAGAAAGCAGGAAAGCAGAAAGTGCAGATATTGAGCACCATGCTAGGACCACCTGTGCAGAATCCACTGCGTGCCAGGCACCAGGCATCCTAGGCACATGGCACCTACTCTCCTAAGGTCTGGGCTTGGGTCCACTCATTTCATGTTTCAGCACAAAATAAATACCAGCGAGAACAGTTGGGCAGGTGGCCCATGCCTGTCACCTCAGCCTTCCGGGAGGTTGAGGCAGGAAAATCACAAATTTGAGCCAGCCTGGGTAACGTAGTAGGATCCTATCTCGAAATAGGAAATTAAATGGGTAGGGGATGTAGTTCAGTGAAAAGGCCCTGGGTTCAATCCCTAGTACCATCAAAAAAAAAAAAAAAAAAGTGAGAATAATATAATACTAAGATGGAAAACTGGGCCTTACTGTCACTATATCCACTTTTTTTTTGGTAATAAAATATAAGCGGGAAGAAAAAGGAAGAAAGATTGGAAGTATGCATAGGAACATAACTGCTCTATCACCGACTTACTCCAGATTTGCTTTGCTTTCTCCTATTACTCAACAGACCTGATCTTAAAATATTTTCCACTGTGCAGCCAGCATGGCCCGACTCTGGGCTGGGCAGCATTCTCCAAGCTCCAGGCCCCAATAACCCCCTACACAGGCAGGCACAAAGAGGTCAGAAAGTAGGAAAGGCAGGTCTGGTGCGTTGTTTTCTACAGAATAATCATCTCACTTTACTGCTTTCTGTTAGTACCATTTAAGACCCTGAGTTTAAAAATAAATCTAATTAGAACTAGCTGCAATCATGTACAAAATCTTTACCAACGCACAATGAAATCTCCCTGGATCCTTGCCTTGTGCTCAGCTGAGAAGGCCCCAGAGCGGCACGTCACTTGCTGCACACCGAAATGTACGCTGCGACTGTGAAGGGAGCGTGTTTCCCGGAGCTCAATTCAGTCTGGGAACAGGCGGCAATTAAATTATAAAAAGCATCGATACTGCGTATTTTTCCAGAGGTTTTCCTGATGTTACATCGTTTGACTCCACATTCAAGGAAGTTTCTATGCAATGTTGGAACCATGAGCCCCATGGTTTCCACGCACAGGACGCTTCAGAGTATTACAGCTACCCCACAAGAAGAGCCAAGTAGACAGCTGCTCTCATGTGCAGAGGGAGCGTGTTATTATACCTTTCAAACCAGCAGAACATAATTCAGGGTTTCTTGACTAGACAGTACCACGGACCCTGGCCCTGAATAACCACCAAGATTTCAATGAATTTTGGGAATCAATGAACCACATTCCCAATAAACTGGCACGCTGTAAGGAGTGTGAGCAATTCTAGGAGCAGATTTACATTACACAGCCACGCCTCGCTGGATTTCTCTGGGTCCCTAGAGGATATTGACAATGCACTTCTATAAACACCTTCCCATGCCTTAGTGGTATAGCAGCGAAGCACAGCTTTCCAGGTAGGCAGGTCTGGGACCCACTGTGGACCCACCTTCCAAGCTATGGGTCTTTGGCCGAGACTGAGTTTCCTTGTCATCCATAGGTACATCTTGGCATGGCAGCTCTCCTCTAGCTGTCCTTGTAGCCCTCAAGGTCGCAAAGGTTACCCTTTCTCTTGTCCCGGCAACCCCTGTACTTCCAGCAGCCTGTATTTATGTTCCATTTCCCCTTGCTCAGAAGCTCCTTTCCTTCCCAGCTTCCACCTCCTTTTCAGAACCAAAGTTCACAAAACAAAAGTGGTCTACACTGTTGA
The DNA here is from genome assembly GCA_002564285.1 of Tympanoctomys barrerae. NCBI lineage: Eukaryota > Metazoa > Chordata > Mammalia > Rodentia > Octodontidae > Tympanoctomys > Tympanoctomys barrerae. The sequence continues at coordinate 13,235 of NDGN011513112.1, forward strand.
ATTCTTCATGCTGTCTTCAAAGTCTCAACTACCTGAATCCAGTTCCAATCTCCAAATTCTAAAATGAACAGTGAGATCCTGCCATTTGCAAGGAACTGGATAAAACTTGAAACCCTCATGTTAAGTGAAATAAGTCAGACACAGAAAGTTAAGTATCTTAAGGTTTCCCCTATAGGAGAAACCTAAAACATGCATAAGGTGAAATGCTGGAGATGAAGGAGAAGGGAGGGGGAAGGGATAGTAGGAGGGAATAGGAAAGTGATCTAGAAATGCTTTATACAGGTACTGAGTTCCCATAATGAATATAACTATCACATATATTGAAGCCTACACTAATTAAAAATGGCTTCCCTCCTAAAACATGACTGTCCTCTTAAAAACAAGTGCTTCTGAAAGGGGCTCTGACAGCCTCTTGTTCAAACCCAGGCAGCATTTTATGCTCCACACTTCTGGGTCACCCTCCAGCCAGCTCCACAGGCCTGTGGTTTTCCTGCCTGGGCACAACCAAACACAAAGATATGCTCAGAAGATGGGGGAGGATGGGAGTCTGGGAGTGCAGGGATGGGTAACAAAGGCAGGGCAACAAAAAAAAGGGAGAACAGCTTGGGTGCTGCCATGGTTATTTCAGCATAGAAAGGAGTAGGGTCATTCCTTTGGCTCTCCCTTGCTGTGACCTCTAAAAAGATTACAGGACTGTATAGGGTGGTGCACCCTGGAGCGCAGCCCTAGGAAGCTGAGGCAAGAGGATGGAAATTTGGAGGCCAGCCTGGGCAACTTAGCAACCCAGTGAAATGCTGTCTAAAGAATGGAACAAAAGGAAGGAAAGAGAGAAGGAAAGAAAGACAGGAGGAGCGAAGGGACAGAGGGATGGTGGGGGAACAGGCAGGCGGGCAAGCTGGGGATAGAGCTCAACACAAATGCTCTGGATGCAGCACAACAATACCCAGTACTGGGGGAAAAAAACCTAAAAACAAGAATCTACACAAACTGAAACATTATTTTGTTTTCTGTTCACTTTATGTGTGGAGGACCACCTGAGCAGCTCTCCTTGAAAGAAGAG
>NDGN011513148.1:2631-19063 GCA_002564285.1 Tympanoctomys barrerae
TCTCTCTCTCTCTCTCTCTCTCTCTCTCTCTCTCTCTCTCTCTTACACACACACACACACACAAGCGCGTGCATGCACACACATTCTCTGTAACTTGTCTTGTTTTTGATGTTCTTTGGTTGTTTATTCAGTTTTTGGTACTCTCCTTGATTGTTTGATCTTGTTTTTATATGAGTGTGAAAGTGGTGTCTCACCTGTTTGTGGTTGTAATCTTGTTCCGTTCCTTTTAGCTCTTCCTCTTTCTTTCCCTCCAACTTTCTACACAAGTTTCCCAAAGTTAACATGATCCTCTTTGGTCCTCCAACCTTGCATCTAATCTCTTTCTCTGTTTCCTCTTCAATATTTTCTATCTAATCCACTTTACATTTTAATGGCTGAGGGCAAAACTGACACATTAAGAACTTATACAATACACATAATCTCTAGTTTGTTTTAAATTTTGTTATATAACCACAAATATAGTTCATATAGTTAAAGGTGGCAAATTAATGGTTAGATCAGTTTGTTGTTTTCTAGGTTGTGCTTAATGCTATTGTCATTGGTGACTGAAAAGCTTGGGCAAAAATGACATAATTCTTCTAAAAACTGTTCTTCCTGTTATTCCAAGAATGATGTTGACTAAGGGCCATAGATAATACTGAGGCACAGTGCCAAAGAACCAGGGGCTGGGCCAACCAGGCATTAACTTCTTATCCCCACAAAGCCAAGAGGTAGGATCATACAGGAGACTCTAAAACCAAAAAACAGCCACAACTGGAAGACAGCTAGGAGAACCAAACATTTCCTAAGGGTTTTAAGCCCTAGCAATAAAGTAGCTCATACTAGGCAATTTACGAACATCACCCCAGGAATTAAACTCAAATAAAAGAAAGAAAAGAAAATGGGAAGACACTTAAAAAAGATGCCACCCACCCTCAAATCCAACTGGCTAAAGGCAAATACAGGAGGACAATGATGTGGATCAATTCAAATATCACCCAGTTGGCCTAACAACAAAGCAACTGAATAAAGCTCTAGAAAAAAACATCAAATCAGAAATAATTTCTCAGATGATTGCAAAAATGAGTACTACAATGAAGATCAAGACTAGTGATTCTAACACAGACACAGACAAGAAAATAGAGAAGCTTAAGAAAATTATGGAAGTTATGACTGCTGAGCATAGAAAAATGGAATCCATAAAGCAAATACCCAGGAGAATAAAATCCCATTGAAAGTATTCACCATAGATTAAGTCAGTCTGAATACAGGATCTCAGACTTAGAAGACAGATTTGCAGTTAGCAATTACAGAAAGAAATACTTCTTGAAAATAGCCAAGAATCGTTAGGAGTCAGTACAGCAGCTTCTAGATGATGCAAAGAAGAATAAATTAAGATTAATTGCAGTCATTAAAAAAGAAGGAGATAGCACAAGTGATATTTAAAAAAAATAACTGTTCAAAGAGGACATGAAGAAAACTTCCCTGGTAGAGAAAAACAATTTGTCATACAAAAAGTGAGGCATATAGAAATCCAATTAGCCATGATCAAGAACTATCTGCATCAAGGTATACCATAGTTGAGATTCCAGAAATTCAACACAAGAATAGATTCTTAAATGTGATGAGGAAAAAGAAACAAATCACCTATAAAGGAAAGCATATCAGAATCATAGCTGATTTCTCAGCACAAACCCTTAAGCCAAGGAGAGTGAACTATTTGACTGCAATATTCAAGCTGTAAAGGAAAACAACCTTCAACCCAGATTAATGTACCCTGCAAAAACTATTGTAGTGGTTGAATGAATGTGCCAGCTTGAGAAGTTAAAGGCTTAACTAAATCAGTTATGCAATTCAACACCCTTGGCTGTGGATGCCCTACCCTAGAGCAACTCATCACTGGAAGGCTATAAAAGAAAACGGAGGAAAGATGGAGCATTCCATTTCCTCAAAGGTGCTCCAGTCTTCGTAGTCAGCTTAGATACCATCTCTTGGCTTCTAGTGCACACTCTTTGAGCTCTGCCTTGGATCCTTCAGCTTTCTAGTATAGAATCATTACTCTTCTATCACAGACACATCAGCCTCCTGATACAGTCTTGCACAAAATACTACAGAGAGCTCAAGGCCTTGGACTCAACTCTTCAGTGTCAGTGTTCAGACACCTTCTGCAAGCTTTCTTGTCTGACTCTGTGGCTGACCATCCTAAGCTAATTTTTAAAATTTCTTATATATTTGTGTATCTTGTGTTATATCTATTCCTCTAGTAAAACTCTGACTGATATAACTATCTTTCAAAACCGATTGCAAAACGAGAAATTTTCATGACAAATGATATTTGAGGAAATTTATGACTTTGAAGCCAACACCTCAAACTATTTTGGAAGACATTCTAGAAAGAGATAATAAGGACTACAATTCTATGTACCCCAATAGAAGGAATCACCAGGCAAGGCAAACAATTAAACAGAAGGGGTGAAAAGAAGGAGGAGCCCACTATGGGAAAATAACACAGCAAGGATAAATCAGTACCTATCAGTATAATGTTAATGGTCTTAATCTACCAATCAAAAGATGCAGACTGGCTGAGTGGATGAAGATGCAAGACCAAACAATATGTTGCATACAAGAAACATACAAAATTCTAAAGGAAATTCATAAATTGGAAGTCAAAGGATGGAAGTCAATACTTTATTGACATGAATGAAGAAAAAATCAGGGGTACATATCCTATTTTCAGACAAAGTGTGTCTTAAGCTAAGCCTGATTAAGAGAGATAAAGAAGTTCACTACTTTTTTGTAAAGGGTACAATCCAAGAGGAGGAAATAACAATCACAAATATATATACACCAAATACCAGTGCTCCTCACTATATAAAACAAATATTTATGGGTATGAAAAATCAAATAAGCACTGTTGCAATTTTTGGGGGATTTCAATACATCACTGTCACAAAAAGACAGATAAACTAGATAAAAAATCAACAATGAAGTAATACAACTGAGCCAGTTTTTTGGACAAAAGGACTTAGTAGATGTCTGCAGAGTTTTCTACCCCATATTTTATTATACATTCTTAGAGGCACATAGGATGTTTTTAGACATAGACTATATACTACCACATAGAACATGCTCAAGTAAACGCAAAGGAACGTATATGATTCCATGCATAATTTCAGGCCATAGCACAGTGAAATTGAAAATCAAGGGCAAAAGAAATCAAAAGAACTTCATAAACACATGGAAATTCAATAGCACTTTCGTGCACAACCAGTGGGCCCTACAGGTGTAATTGAAAATTAAATCAGACAGTTTTTATAATTAAAAAATGACAAGTAACACACCAAAACATACATGTCGCCATGAAAGCAGTCTTAAGAGGGAAATTTGTAGCAGTGAATATCAGTATCAGGAAGATAGAGGAAACACAAATAAATAACTTAATTTTGGATCCCAAAATTCTAGAAAAAGAAGAGCAGGCTAAACCACAAGCACATACAAGAAAGGAAATTATAAGGATCAGAGCAGAAACTAATGCATAATTGGGGAGAAAAAGAAATGTATAAGTCAAAGAGTGGGTTCTTTGAAGTACTAAATAAAACTGACAAGCTCTAGCCAACCTTATCAAGAAAAGGAGGGCTGGGGAGATGGCTCAGTGGAATAAGCACTTCCCTGGCAAGCGCAAGGGCCTGAGTTTAATTCCTGGTTCTGCCACAAAGAAAAGGAAAGAAGACACTGAAATTCATGCAATTAAGAATAAGTGCAAAATTACAATAGACCCTGTGGAAATCCAGAACATCACTTCTACCTATTTTAAAAAGTGTATACTAATAAGATGGAAAATGCTGAGGAAACAGACAGATTCCTAGACAAATACAAATTACCAAAGCTGAATCATGAAGATGTAAAACTCCTAGATAAACCAATATCAATCAATGAAATCCAAGATGTAACTAAAAACTATGGCAAAAAAAAAGCCAACCTGATGGAATCACTGCTGAATTCAGCAAGAGATTTAGAGAATACTTAACACCACTACTTCTCAAGTTTTTTTTAATGGAATTGAAAGGGAAGTGATACTTAAAACTTCATTCCTGAAAACAAGCATTACCCTGATACTAAAACTGAGGAAGGACCAAGTTAAACAAGAATATTACAGGCCAGTCTGCCCAATGAACAGAAATACAAAGATCCTCAATAAGTTATTGGCATACATGGTACAGAAAATTATCAAGAAATTATATACCATGACTAAGTGGGATTCATCCCAAGGATGCAGGGATGGTCCGATATATATAAATCAATAAATGTAATATACCATATTGACTGAGCCAAAGACAAAAATCATATGATCATCTCAATAAATGCAGAAAAAGTCTGTGACAAAATCTAGCACCCATTCCTGACAAAAACCCTACAGAAAATTGGAATAGTTTTTATCTCAATCTAATAAAAATCATCCATGACAAAACAACAGCCAATATCATACTAAAGAGACAAAAAATAAATCAAGGAATTTGTATGTACCTGGTATCTGTCCATTTTTTCAGCTTTTTCCATCAGATAAGAATACAAGCTTTTGATTCAGTTTTTTCCTGTCATTCTAAAATAAGGTACAAGTCATAGATGTCCACCATCTCCATGTTGGAAACTAGTCAGAGCTATTAGACAAAACAAAAGATAAAAGGAAGAATGATTGGAAAGGAACAAGTTAAACTGTTATAATTTGCAGATGACATGATATTCTACATAGAACACCAAAATTTCACTTAAAAACTGTTAAATTTAATAGATAAATTCAGTTGCATTTGGATCAAAGTTAGATACAAAGTCAATACTCAAAAATCAATAACAGGGCTAGAGAGATGGCTCAGTAGAATAAGCGCTTGTCTGGCAAGCACAAGGGCCTGAGTTCAGTCCCCAGTTCCGCAAAAATAAATAAATAGATAAAAAATAAAATCCTGTACATGAAGAACACACTCACTGAAAAAGAAATTAGGGAAACAGCTTTTACAAATGCCCCAAAAACCACAATACCTAAGAATCCACATAACAAAGACTGTAAAAAATCTCTATGTTGAAAACTATGGTACTCTGAAAAAGGATATTGAAGCAAATATCATAAAATAGAAAGATTTCTCTTGCTTTTGCATAGGAAAAACCACCATAGTGAAAATGGCCAGAATCTTCAAACTGTTATACAGACATAATGGAATTCTAATAAAAGTTCCAATAGTATATTTCAACAATTTGGAGAAAACAATCCTAAAATTCATTTAGAACCAAAAGACACCTGGAATATCAAAGGCAGTTCGGGACAACAAGGGCAAGGCAGAGGGAATCATAATCTGTAAATTGGAATTATACTATAAAGCTGCAGTCATTAAAAGAGCATGATGTCGGCAAAAAATAAAACCCCAAAAATCAATGGAACAGACTAGAAGATGCAGAACCAAGTCCAGACATGATCATTCACTTCACCTTTGAGAAAGATGCCAAACATGTTCACTAGAACAAAGACAGCCTCTTTAACAAATGGTTGGAGGAAAACCTGGTCCTGCACATGCTGAAGATTCTCTTTTGTCATACACTAAACTAAGATTGAAATGGAACAAAGATCTAAATACTAAAGGGTTTGTGGTTTTAAATGTGTCCTTTTAAATTTAACTCAGAAATAGAAATGGAATTCGAGCCTTGAGTTTCGAGCTCTAAATATGAAAGTCATCATTGCACCACATTTGCCGTATATTTATTTAAATCCCTTCAGCACAACCAATAGGAAAAGAATAACCTGATTCTGAAATATTAGTATGGTTTCATATAGTTATGGAACATTAGCATTGAAAAGTTCAAGAGAGCTTAATCAATCTGAGCCTTGATTTTCTCCTCTATCATACCTTTAAAAAAGGACCTATGTCAGGACACCTGGTCCTATTTCTTTCCCAACACCTTGAAGCAACCCATGTCTGATCATTTTTGTCAAACCTGTATCCAGGATTCCTTTTTCTGTCTACTAAGTCAGTTTAATATTTGTCCCCCTGGTCATTCCCTGGCAAGCCTTTGGATATTTATAAGATACCATCCTTCAATGATACCAACCTTTAAGGATGGCTTTAATACCGTCCTTAAACCATTTGTCCTTTTAAGCTAAGCATCCTTCATTGCTTTTCATTTTACCTGTCTCTGTTCTTTATGTCAAATATGCTTTCATTGTGACCAGTTGTGTGTTTTTGTTTTAAATTGAAACCCCTCAAACACACTCTCCCACATGATCTCATAGATCCTCTGAGGCCATTGTCTTAGGTGTTATTACAAAACTCATACTTTACCTTTTTGAAATGAACAACACCACAATAAATAAAGGGAATTTTCCCTCCGGTTAGTGGAACAGTTAGAGGACTTATGATTTACAGGCGAAAGCTTTAGGACAGAGTCTACCTACAGGACATCTGACTGGCTTTTCCACTCAAGTAAGAGGCAATGAAGCGTGCTGCGTCTTTTGCTGAGCACTGGCCCAGGAAAATAAGCAATATAAAAGGCAGAGCTTTGTATGGAAATAAAACTTTTCAATGATTAATTCTGCAGTCTTATAAGTAGATTTTACCTGATGAGGAGCTGATGAGTGGGAACTGGATGTAATGGGGAAAAGATGAACTAAAAGAGAGGATGCATGTTTTAATTGGGTGAATTATGGTTGGGTGAGGTTTCCTCCAAAGTTCCAGAGATATGTCAACTACCAGTTTGGAGCAAAATCTTGAACTGACAAAAGAGAAAACCACTCTTTCCTCTATCCACTGAGGGAATCAGCATACCCATTAGGCCATCTGCGCAGTGTAACTTGATATTTTATTAAGCCTATAAATGACAACAAACTTTTCTTTATACATTGCCTTTATTCTCTGCCATCACAAGAAATCTATAATCTTTCTCTGAGGAGATAAAATCTGAAAGGTACAATAGATGTACTGAAAGAGAAAGAAACCGCTCAAAAGGAATGAACAACTGAAACGAGGGAAAGGAGAAAAGAAAGGAAAACAGAGAGTTGAGCTAGTATTTCTGTATCAAGGCTGAGCCAGTGCCCACCCTGAGCAGTCTTATCCCTATTATTGCTTTTCTGGTTTGTAGCAGCTAGTGGACATACAACACTAGATGTTTAAAAATCAGAATATTAGATTTTTTACTCTAGAAAACTATGTGCTTCAAAGTTGTTTTCCTCCACACATTCCTGATACACACCCTACAGCAAATCAGAATTGATGTTCTTTACCTCAATCTGATAAAAAGCTATTTATGACAAACCAATAGCCAACACCATACTGCAGGGGCAAAACCTACCAGCTCTCCCTCTAAAATCAGGAAGAAGACATGAATGTCCAGTATCACCACTCCTATTCACCACTCCTATATAGCTCTGGAAGAATTAGACGGAGCAATTAGACAAGAGAAAGAAATAAAAGGAATAAAGATAGAAAAGGAAGAAGAAAAATTATCATTATTTGCAGATGACGTGATACTCTTCATATAAAAGCCCCAAAACTCCACCAAAAGGCATCTAAATTTAATAACCAAATTCAGTAGTGTAGCAGGATACAATGTCAAAACATAGAAAGAAATAACATTCCTTTGCACAAAACCTCACTTAGAGAGAAATTAAGGAAGACACCCATCGTAATAGCATCAGTATTTTTCATATAAAAATGAAATATGTAGGAATCAACCTGACAAAGAAAATAAAAGATCTATAAGTTGAAAATTTCAATACTCTGAAAAAAGGGATCAAATAGGATTCCAGAAAGTGGAATCGTGATTAACAAGAGCCCACATTGTGAAAGTGGCCATAATCCTAAAATTGTTATACAGATTTAACGCAATCTCAACCAAAATACCACTAGCATACTTTACAGATCTAGAAAAGAAAACTCCTAAAATTCATCTGGAACAAACAGTGACCTAGAAGAATAGCAAAAGCAACCCTAAGCAACAAAGGTAAGGCAGGGGGAATCATAATATCTGTGGTGTGAAATTGTACTATAAAGTTACAGTGTCAAAAATTATGGTATTGGCAGAAAAAAAAATAGAACCAAAGATGAATGGCAGAGACTATGAGATGCAGAGACAACTCCAGACGTATTGACTCACCTTATCTTCAAAAAGGTACAAAACACATTCACTAGAATGAAGACAGCCTCGTTAATGGTTCTGGGACAACTTGTTCTACACATGCTGAAGATTACAGTTAGACCCATATCTTTCATCATGCAATGAACTAAGTTTGAAATGGATTAAAGATCTACATATTAGATCAGAAACATTAAAACTGCTGGAAAATAAAAGAGGCAAAACTCTTGAAGACACTGGCGTAGGCAAAGACTTTATGAATATAAAACCTGATCACACAGGAATTGTCACAAAGAATCAGCAACTGGGATCTCAGCTTATTAAAAAGTTTTTGCATAGCAAGAAAAACCACCAATGAGGGTTTGGGAAAAATGATTGTTGGCAATATCTCAGATAAGAGATTTCTGTCAAGAACATAAAGAAATCAAAATCTTCATATCTTCATAATTTAAAGACCCAATCCAAAAATGGGCATCTGATATGGATGCATAGTTCTCAGATGAAAAAAATGCAAATGGCAAATCAATATATGAAAAATTGCTCAATATGATTATTCATTAAAGAAATGCAAATTAAAATAACACTGAGACTCCATCTCACCCTAAAAGAAATAGCTATTATCAAGAAATCAACGAATAACAAATGCTGGAGGAGCTGTGGGGAAAAAAGAAAAACCTTCTCCACTGTTGGGCAGAATGTAGACTGGTACCAACACTGTGGAAATTAGTGTGAAAATTCCAAAATGTACTATAATTAGAGGACCCATTTAACACAGCTATTCCCCTTCTGGGTACTTTCCCAGAAGAAGTTTTTAAAAATCATACCACAGTGCTATATGTGCACCCATGTTTATAGTAGCATAACTTGTCATAGCTAGATCTTGGAAACAACCCAAATGCCAATTAACTGAGGCATACATAAAAAAGATACAGTATTTTTAAACAATGTAGTATTACTCAGCATAAAGAGAGATAAACGAGGCTTTTACAGGCAAGTGGATGAAACTAGAGACTGTATTCGTAGTCAAATAAATCAGACTTGCATGTGTAAATGTCATATTGTTTCCCTAGTGTGAGAAACAGAAAGGGTAAATAAAATCCAAAAGTTACAATACATAGAAATAGCTATTATCAAGAAATGAACAAATAACAAATGTTGCAGGGGCTGTGGGAAAAAAGAACCCACAAAAGGGAAAGAAACTGCTTGCAAGAAAAAAAACAACTACAATATTTTTTTTTCCAGAATCAGGGATTGAACGCGGGTCCTTCTGCTTGCCAGGGAAGCACTTATTCTACTGAGCCATCTCCCCAGCCCCAGCTATGATAATTGTACTAGTAATCTCTCTTGGTTTCTTGAAAGAAACAAATATCTTTTTTATTATTTTATTTTATTTTATTATAAAAAGTAAAAACAAATAGCAGAAACAAAGAGAAAAACAGAATAACACGGGACAGTGCACATGATACAGTTTCAAAACAAGAATAAAAATTTAGCACTGGCAGTTCTGTTACATATTTTCATTGTCAAATCTGTTGTTTAGATTAACAGGTATGCAAAATTGGTCAAATAATTAAACAATGTTCATTTTCAATAAACTTTAATTTTTTCCTGTCTTTTTTCTTTATATTTTTTAAAATTTATTTTAAAGAGAGATGATTAATTAATAACACATTAGAGATGGTATACATTTAGGAAAACAAGAAAAGATGTATTCAACCGTAGTTTTTGTATTGCACTTTGCTGTCTTTGATGTAGTGACTCAGACTATAGATAATAGCATATAGCATTATTCAACATGAAAATTTTAAACATTAACTGTGACTTTCAAAAAACACTGATAGAAATCAGTACTTCAATCATCTCCGCTTTGCTGAATACATACTTGCATGCTTTTACCCCCTTACTTTTTTCTCCTCTTTTTCCTTTCCTTCATTGTTATTGTTTATTCTTTATGTTTAGTTTCTTTCTGGTTTACTATATCTATTATTCCTTTCTGGTTTTATTTATTCTTTCAGGTTCTTATACTAAAGAGACAATACAATTATGATATATATACACATGTGGGTCTGATTTATTTCACTTATGAATATAGCCTTTTGTTGCACCCATTCAGGTATAAAGTCCTCAAGTTCATCTTTTTTTCTAGCCAAGTAATACTCCATTGTATAAAAATACCACATCCTTTTATCCATTCCTCAGGCGATGGGCATTTGGTTGTCTCTAAGATTTGCCTATGACAAATTGTGCTGCTTTAATTTGCTTGAACACATATCACTGTGGTATCATGTTTTCAGTTCTTTTGGAAAAATACCCAGAAGAGGAATACCTGGGTTGAATAGGACTTTCAGTTCTAGGTTTTTTTAGGTATCTCTAGACTGATTTCTATAGTGGTTGTACCAGTTCTACAATCACACCAACAATGGAGAGGGGTTCCTTTTTTCCCACAGCCTCTCCAGCATTTGCTCTTAGTCGATTTCTTTATGACAGCCGTTCTTTCTGGAGCAAGATGGTATCTCAATGTTGTTTTAATTTGCATGTCTTGGATTTTGTGCATTTATCTGCCAGTTGTGTTTCTTCCTCTGAGGTGTGTTTATTTATCTCAGATGCCCATTTTTGGAATGGGTCTTTGAATTTGGGGAACCTGATTTTTTTTCTTAGTTCTTTATGTATTATAAATAGAAGTCCTTTGAGTGACTATTGGCTAAGATTTTTTCACAATTTGTGGGTTGTACTTTTGCTCTGGTGGTGATTTCCTTTGATGTGCAGAAACTTCTCAATGAGGTGAGATCCCTGTTGCTAACTCTTTGAAGTATTTCCCATGCAGTTTTTTTCTCCATGAACTTTCCGCCTACTTCTATGTCTTCAATATTTTCACCTACTTTCTTGTTCAGTAGATTTAGTGATTCTGTTTTAAAGTTGAAGTCTTTAATCCATTTTAGCTTTGGTTAATGCATGGTGATAGACCTGGATTTAATTTTAGTTTTCAGCACATGGAGAGCTAGTTTTTTCAGCACTACTTGTTAAAGAGGCCAGTTTCCTTCCAGTGAACATGCTTGGTCCCTTTGAAAAATGTGGTAAGTTGGCTGAATGTATTAGTAATTGCATCTGCATCTTCTAATCTGTTCCATTGATCCTCAGGCTTGTTCTTTGTTTGTTTGTTTTGTTTTGCCATTACCATGCTGATTTTATCAGTATAACTTTGTAGTATAATTTCGAGTCTGGGATTGTAATGTCTCTTGCCTTGTCTTTGTTGGCTAGGATTGCCTTTGCCATTTATGTCTTTTCTGATTCCATGTAAATTTTAAGAATGCTTTCTCTAGATCTGTAAGTTATGTTTATGATATTTGGATAAGAAGTGTGTTAAATCTGTATAGAAAGCTAAGTTATGTCCATTTTCACTTGTTGGTTCTTGCTGTCCGTGAGCAAGGTATATTTTTCCATTTTCTGAAATATTCTTTGAGTTCTATTTTCAGAATATTATAATTTTCATTCTATACATTTTTTACTTTGTTTTTGTTTTCATTTATGTATTTAGTACAGGGTCTCACTATGAAGCTTGGACTCATGGTGATTCTCCTAATTTCAGCCTCCCCAGTGCTGGGATTACAGGCATGTGCCACCACACCTGGACTTGTTTGCCAGCTCAGTGGGCTCCGGGGGTGTGGTCAGCACAGCATGCGGGTCCAGGGATCAGATCTCAGTCCCTGTGCTTGCCAAAGCAGGCGCTTAGCCTGCTGAGCTATCTCACTGGCCTGTGTACATCTTCTGCTTTGAAAGAAACAAATAATGCTTAATTGTTTGATCAATTTTGCAAGCCTATATCTGGTAACCTGAGCACCTACTTTGAAGATAATAATACACAATCTAAGAGCTGTTGTTAATTTCCTATCATCTTGCTTAGGAATTCTGTATCATTTTTAGTGTATTTTATTGGCTTAACATTTTTTTAAAATGCTAACAAGTTTATTTTTTCTGTAATAAACCTATGAAAGACACAAAATAGATGATGCAACAGTTTTAAATCATTGAAGCCAAAACAGGCATGAAGTTTTGATCTTTGAAATGAACTCCATACTTAGAGGTGTATTTCCTTATAGGATTATTCCTACCACTACATTAAAAGGAAGGAGGTACGAAATTAAGCTAAGGGGGCTGAATTTCCTTAGCTTAATTTCAAATTTCCTGTTCAAATTTGAGAACAGGATTTCAGAGAGGAGAGAACTGTGCTAAAGGAGAGGCAAATATGTGATAAATACTAAATTGTGCATAGTTAAGATTTAAAAAAAGAGTTCATAAGGCCAGAAAAGACCAGCTCCTGAGGGACAGTATATTGTAAGCAGATACCACCAGCTGGGGAATGCTGGGAGCTAGCAGCGTTTCAGTCACCCACAGTGAGTCCCTGAGCACCTCCAGGTGTTGCAAGGAGAATTCTCGAGGGAATGCTGTCAAAACAGCACTAATGTGATCCTTAGATGAGGATTTGGAAGCAACACTATCAGATTGCAGCCAGAAATAGCTTTTAAATTTCTCAAGCCAGGCTTTAAAAATTCTACACCCAAACCTATCTGGATCAAGCTGATTTGAAAGCATGCTGTCTACTCAAGACAAGATATAACAGTTTCACAAAACATAGATACCTAACATGGAAATAATATTGAAAAAAATATCAAGCATAAAATAATAATCAGGAGAGCCAGTATCAAAATTGATCTACAGACAAGCAGGGCATTATTAACAGAAGAAAACACATGCCAATTATAATTTTTAAATATTTAAAAAGAAAAAAGTTGGTAAAGAACAAAGAGGTAGGAGTACCTGGATTCTCATCAGACTGATGGAAATTTAAAAAAAAAAAAAAAAAACTTTAATGTGTGAATATAGGCAAGTCGCAAAAGCTCCTGCCTGGCAAGCAATTCCTGTTACCAAAAAGAAAATAAATAAATAAATAAAAGAAATACTTAAATGTAATCAGGGAAAAAAAGGCAAGTAATATAAAAGAGACTTATGTTAAACAGTACTGCTGACATTCATGAGAACGAATATGAGCTGGCCGACAATTGAAACTTATTTTGAATACTGAAAAAAAAAGGTCCTTCTGAGGAATGTTATATCAATTGTGAATAATTTTCTAAATAAAACAAAATGCTTAATTGTTAAGATTAAAATATAAAGTGAAAAACATATTACCAGTGGAACACCATAAGAAGTGTTGGAACAGTTTCTGCAGGCAAAAATAAGGATAGAAGATATAAACTTAGTCTCCGCAAAGATAACAATATTGTCAGAATCAGGAAATAAGTGAGTAGATAAAAATATTTGTATGACAGCATTATCTTAATAATGACTAAGGAAAACGCTGGCCTGATAGCTCAGTGGACAAAAGCGCCTACTGAGGCAGAGCACAGTGGCTGGGGTTCGATCCCCAGCCTGCTGTGCCAGCCATGTCCCTGGGGCACGCTGAGACTGCGATTGAGACTAGGCATAGTCGTACACTCCTGTAATCCCAGGGCTTGGGAGGCTGAAGACAGAAGAATCACTACAAGTCCGATCTACGTAGTGAGACCCTGCAGACCCTGTGCACCACTGGGGTCCTACATACAATAATAATGATAATAATAATAATTGTTAAGGAGAAATGACCTATATTGTTATATATATAAATATATAAAATGTATATAAATTTTTTTAAGACAGCAAGAGCTGAATGCAACTAACAACATCAGTACATCAATTATACATGTGGACTTAGAGTTTGTCTTCTTAAATGTGTTATTAACCCCAAAAATTTACAACTGCACATAAGACACAGTGACAGTGCTTTTGGCAAAATAAAAAGACCATCTTTACCCTCTTGGAAGCTTGACACATCCCTTCCAAACCAGACACAGCATGAAAAATTGTCAATGCCCTGGAAAGTAATACCCAAATCTCACGACTTGTAGCAGGATCAGCTTAGTTCATTCCTTGTCTCAATCCACAGAACAAAGCTGCTGGTACATGGTGGCTGGGAAGGAGAGAAATGCCTGAGGGGAGCCGTCTTCACGCACACACTGTCCCCAGGCCAGGCCTCCATGAGCCACCCAGACACACCAGGAGCACGGCACATCTACGAGGTGTTCCATGAAGTTGATAATCAGGATTCATGGCCACAGAAAAGCTACAAAATAACAGATTATCGTTAGTGACTTCTGTATATTCCTTTCACCAAAGTACTCAAAAATGTCCTTTTTATTCCCTATGTCCAATGAGAAAACAATAGCTCACGAAAGCACCTACAGAACTTACTTGGTCTATAACTTCGTGGCGATCCCTTACATGCTGTCTTGCAATTTTTGGATTTTTTTCAGTTGTCTCCAAGATGCTTTTTTCTTAACAATAGCATTTAGTCCAGGATATTCTGGAAACATGATTCGCTGATTTTATAAAAAACTTATGCTGCTGAATATTACATAATGAAGCTTTTTCTCCAGCCTCTTCTATAGAAATGTCACTGATTTTGTTAGCTGGCGACTTCTCATTTATGTTATAAGAATGTATTAGTCTCTTAGGAGCAACTAGATTTCTTATTATTTATCATCTTTTTGAATAACTGGTTAAGGGTTTATATGCAGGTACCCACCAAACTAAAAGAGGGCTGTCAGTAGTTTACAGTCTGTGAAGGTACTTTTAAAAAATGTTTAATCTATGAGATTGTTAAATAAATAAAATGCACATTATTCAAAATATGAATGACTGTAAATACTGTCATTCAGCAGTAATGAAAATTGAAGTATACTTAGTTGTGATCATCAAACACTTAAAACAATGAATGGGTAAGACATTGTGGTTCAATGAAGTGAAAAACTATGCATTAATATGGTACTAATAAAATACATTTAAGGACACAGGGGACTCGCCACAATACACTAAGCGAATGAACAGAACACAGAGACTGTGTATTTACGATCACATTCATGTAAAGCTTTAGAGTGGGCAACATCAGCCCAGGTGGATGGGAGTAGTGAAGGTGGGAGGGTGGTGAGAATGGCTGATGATGTGGGAGAGCGACAGAATACTCTCTATCTCTACTGAGGTGGGGTTTATATGCATATATGCTTTTGTCAAAAGTCATTGCACTTAGGAATTATGCACCTAACTGTGTCTAAAGCATATCACCATTTAGAAGAAGCAGAACTGATTTCTAAAAACCTGAGAAAACAAAGCTCAGCACATTAATCCCCCAATCCAACAATTTCTGGTATGCCTCTTCTTCTATTTGTTTGGCTTATTTTTGAAATGTCTAGATTTTCCAGAGAATGAAGTTTTGTTCAAAAATGAAGAATATGAATTTCAATTCAGGAATGATCCAAAATAGGTGAGAAACAAATTGCCACCAAATTAGTATCTTGGGGATGAAGACAGCCCCCTCCTCAAATGTGACCCCCCTGGAATTCTCGGAATCTCTGAATATGGTAAAACTGTTGCAGGCACCTAAGTAAGATAGACATATTATGGGCAGTCAGACAGGGTAAGGCCCTGAAAAGAGATATGGCAGGCAAGATACCTTGAAACTATGGGAGAGACAGACACTCTTCCTGTGGGCCAGCCCTCAAGACAAAAGAGGCACATGCCTCTCTAGGGATAGATATCAGAGATTGATATTCTAAATAGGTAACTGGCTCTGGAGATAGCTTAAAGGTCTAAGCACATGCCCGGCAAGTACAAGGACTGGGTTCGATCCCCAGCACAGCACTGTGCTGGCCCTACTTCCAAGATGCAGAGTGAGACCAAATACATAAAATTAAATTTAAAAAAATAAAATAAAATCCGGAGAATGTTAAACATTCTTTGTTTAGAAGCTGTTAATGCTTTAATTTGTTTCATCTCATTTTTTCAACTGTTTGTACTTTTTTCTTTTCAATTTCTTATACATTTCTTTCCTTTTTCTTTCTTGCTCTAGTTTTATATGCATATACCTGGTAATATGAATAACTGTTTGGAAGATAACACTATATATTACAACAAATACTGTGAAATTCATATTGCTTTGTTAAGTGAAATTGTGTATCACTTGTAAATTTTTCTGTTTTAATTCTAATTTTTGCTCTCTTTAAAAAAAGTTTTAAAAGGGCCAGCCAAATAGTTCAGTGGATTAAAGCACCTGCAAGCAGGTACAGGGGATGGCAGTTTAATCCCTGGACCTGTCATGCCATCCCTGCCCCCGGGACAAGCTGAGATGGCAATTGAAACTGGGCGTGGTGGTGCACACCTGCAATCCCAGCTCTCGGGAGGCTGTAAACAGGCAGATCACTACAAGTCCGATCTAATAGTGAGACCCTGAACACCCTGTAGACCCTTC
>NDGN011513176.1:292-14475 GCA_002564285.1 Tympanoctomys barrerae
TCCTTCCTTCATTTTGAGTGTGGGGTATTTGTCTCAGCAATGAGTAAAAAGTAACTAAGACACATACCCAGTCCTTCAGTCTAAATGGGAAAGGAGAGGGAAAGGACAGAGAGCCTTTCATAACACCCTAGTTAAGGGCATAGATTTAAAATGTGAGATTATAAACAATGCTTTATTAATAATAACTGCTCCCACTATCATCCAGATGGGACTGTCTCAGGAGACTTTGAGTAATAAAGGCTTCTGAGCCACAACGTAAACCTGAAGCTTCCCGAGCCCCATCTTGAAATGGATTTAGATGAATCACAATCACGTTTCTGGGCTGCGCGGTCCTGAAGCCAAACATGATGACAAAGCTTCCACAGACAGGCACTTTCCTTTGCAGTGCCTTGATATGGATTTCTATAATACATTCCTTGATCTAGCCCAAATACCTAATTTTTATAATTATAACCTGATAATCCTATCCACTGTAGAGATTGACAAACTGGTAGGTGCTAAACTTTGGAAAAGAATAGGGCAGGAAAGAACAGAAAGTATTGGTGGAGAAAAGACTGTAATTTTAATAAATGGCATTTAAGAAAACTAAAGGAGATAAAGGATGGATTATTGTATTGGTTTATGTCTTACAATACCACAACTACTTATTTACCTTAACACTCACCATTCCTCTACTTATTCTACATTTTAAAGTCAGGATTGCCTTAGATTAATTTAGGCTGAAGGATACCTCTTACTGTCAACCAAGGTCAAATAACAGGAATTTGCATGCCATGAAAATAAACTGTGATTCACACTTTTTCTGGTTTGCAGGTTTTATTAAATTGCTAAAGATATCTAAAGATGTGTCCCAAAAAAAATCATCACTCCCGAAACTCCCTTCACCCACTAACCAGATTGATGACATTGATTCCCGCTTCTAGGCAGGGAGGCAGCAATGGAGAACTCGTGACACCTCAGCTGCAAACCTCCAGGGGAGCCCCGGGCCAGCTCCACCCTCTCAGCAGAGCCTGCCCCTCCTGCTCTGCACTTGGCAGCCACACCCCAACACTTGGCTAACACCCATCTACTCCTAGATCTCTTTGCCCAGACAAATGCTTTTCATTTTCTGGAAAAAGAAATTTTTTGAAATAATGGGGATTCCTGTGGTCTGGAATAAATAACAATCATCTTGTAGGTACCACATTCCCCATGCTTGCATAGGCATATGTGCTGAACTTTGAGAGAGAAACACTGCTGAAATTGTTTGCTTTGTCATCTGGAGGAGTCTGAAAATTTACTATTTCTCCTTTTCTTTGATTTTTAGCATTAAATTTTTCTCAGTTTATATTAGATGTAAATATTTATAAGGGAAGTAAAATATTGTGACAGTTTACCACTAGTTTATCAGAGGTGTTCAGGAGCCAGAAGGTAGAGAGGCTGCATTAGACACATTCAGTGAAAATGTTTATGCTTAAAAGGAGTAGAAATGCCAGCCCAGAAAATGGAAATAAGAAATGCAAAATACAAATCTTATCTTCCTCCAAAACCCACATCACTGGTCAAGTGGAAGAAGGTAGGAAGGAGGAGAGACTAGAGCAGGGAGGGAAGGAAGGGGAGAAGGATATAAAAGATTCAATATAGCAGAAAGTGAGTCCAGCCTAAGAATTTTAATGGAACCTTCAGTAGTTCTTTGTTCTCTTGAGAAAGCACATGGCGAGAGACCCACAAGTCGCTGGTGTCTGAGGGATTGGAGTATTTTGACATTTGAGTTAGTATCTTCTGACTCCTCTGATCTCTTCACCAGTGTTGCTGGGCAAGGTGTTGGTCTCCCGTCACTGCAATCATAAGGTCCACCACTCTGTGTGTGTGTGTGTGTGTGTGTGTGCGTGTGTGTGTGTGGCATTTTGTTTTTGTTTTCCTGAAATAATCCTCGAAAGCTCCTGTATAGACACATCTGCCTCCATTGACCCATTAGACCCCTGCAAAGGTTATCGGGGGCTCACATTCCTGTGAGGTCTTAGAATTACCTCATCCTGGTAGCATGATGCCGGCCCACCCTGGGAAAGCTGACCATCCACACTTCAGCTACTTCTGCGACTCCTTCATCTAAGCACCCACTCGAGGGTGGCTGTCCCACAAGAGGCAGTCACTTTCATAGATTCCTACTGAAAGAAAACTATAGTAGGTCCTTTTGCTTAGAATATCTCCTAACATGCTAAATGTGGGGAGGAAACACAGGACACACAAGCCTGAAAACTGCATGCACTCCCTTCCCTCCTCCCCCCCCCTTGGTGCCACACGCAGTCCCTAGAAGCCACAGGCTCTCGCTCACACACTCTTCTTTCTGAACCCAACGTCCCGGCCTTAGCAGTGTTTTCTCTACACAGTTGGGAAGCTCTTGTCAAGCAGTTCTTCAAAGATGGGAGTGATCTAAGTGGAAGAAATAAAGAAATTGATAAATTTTTCTCAAGAAAATAGTCTGAGTAGAAAGGAAATCATCTTACCATAATTTTATTTTGCATGTCTAAACCTTAATGATTTTACATTCTTTCTATTTGCATTCTTGCCATAATAAATCTTAATTTCCTTCGAGTAACAGCTATCTGGAAACAATTAGGGCAAATTCATGTTCTCAGAATACTGTCAGCAAGCACATTAGTAATTTTTTTAAAATTACTTCAAATATAAATAGAATTTCAGAAATAAGGCAAAAGAAATTAAGAAATTATCTAATAAATATACTTGATAAGTCTCTTAACTAATATATAAGTTTTGAGGAACAAAAGAAAAATTATATAATATTTCCATAGAAATACAATTAATCAAGAAGATTTTCTTCTTGAGTTTTCCAGGAGTTTTTAAGTTTCAAGACTAAACATTACTTTCATGCCCCATATTCTGCCTTTCTCTTTTTTTTCTGACAATACCCTGAATCCCAAATTCTTTTCCAAGTTGTTCCTGGCCCTTCCTTACCCACCATGCCCACTTACAAATTATCATTCCTTCCCTAAGAACTACCCCACACACTCCACTTCAAACACCTAGGACCTGAAAAGGAGACTCAGTTATTGGTTTCTAGCCCAAGCTCAGCCCTTCACTCAGCGTCTACAGATCTGCTGGCCACTTGCCCAGAGGTCTAGCAGAAAGTTTGTGTGCTTTGTACTTCTCCACTGAACACTGGGCATAGGAGTGCCTTGAATTCTGGAAATTTAATCTGGTTCCCTTACATCAAGGGAATTAACTCAAATAGCTTTGTGAAGATCACACCAGCCTGATCACTCCCTGTAAAACACTGGGAAAGACTGCAACCATCTGACCTCTGTTTGCCTAAGTCCTATCAGCTCTTTGCTCTTGCTCAAATTGTCTAAGGATTCACAAGCACTTGGCTATGAGGAGAAAAAAATCCTATATAAATACCCATGTTGTTTTTTCTATTTCCTTCTTCCAAGTACATTGGAAAGGACAGGATTTCACACAGGAAACACTTAATGATAATATTTGGAGGAAACCTGCTGACTTTGTAAGACACAGTTGGCCAAAATTCAGATCAGAAATACCCGGGGAAGTAAAAAGCTCCTAGGATTACCAAGATGAGGTTTCTGAAAGTAAAGGACAAGGCATAATATTGCTTACAGCGGAAAAAGGGAAATATTAGCAAGGCTAAAACAGACCAGGAGTGCGGAGCACAGGTGTGCCAAGATGTAACTGAAGTGTAAATTAGCAATGAATAAAAGGAATGAGGACTCTCAGATTTAATGATAGTGGCCAAAAGGAGACAGGAGGGAAAAGAGAGAAGGAAGCAAAAAGAGAGATGAACATGATGGCAAGAAAAAATGATGACTATCCAGAAAGGAATTCGGCAAAATAAAATCCACGTGGCTGGTGGATTTTATTTTTATTTTACTCAATGGACTAAGTGCCTGCTTAGGCAAGCACTGGGGCTGAGGTTTGCTCCCCGGCACCACAAGCCACACCGCTCCCGCCCCCGGGCACGCTGAGTCAGCGACAGAGTCTGGGCATGGTGGTGCACACCTGTAATCCCAGCGCTGGGGAGGCTGAAAACAGGAGGGTCACTAGGAGCCTGAGCTGTGTAGTGAGACCCTGTACCAAATACGTTTTTAAAAAAGAAAGACCCACATTCTATGTTTGTGGAGATAGTTTTATGAAATGTCAATGGCAAAAATTCTAGAAAGAAATGCACAGTAAGGGGCTTTGAGAATGTTCTTGCAGGAGTTATTAACAATATTGATAATTATGAAGTGCTGACTCCTGAAGTAAAATCATCAATTCTTTTATTTCTAAGGGAATGAGTACTACAGAGGATGTGAATGTATTTTTTATATATTAAACTTAAAGGAGAATTGAGTTTCTATATGAAACTTACAGGCTAATGTTGAAGCACATAGAACAATGTATTAGATGCTTTAACTATTACTTTTTTAAAGCTAGGCGATATCACAGATGTTTGTATAGGTTAAGAAAAAAGCCAAATGTGAACCCAATGTCATTTCTAGTTCAATAGAGAGAGGACATTTTCATATCCAAATGGTGTAAGCTACAATAAGTTGCTACACAGGGCAGATAAAAGAAAGCCTGTTATCTTGTCAGCCTCATCTGAAAATGTGCCAAGCACTGTGCTCCAGACAGGGATATGAAGGCAGCCCCCACGGAGCCCATGAGCACTAGGAAAGGAAATACGAAGGAAACTTTGACCACTGAGTGACATCTACAGAGACGTACATCCTGCAAGGAGAGTGGTACCCAGGATGTCTGTTCTGGAGGTTCCCTGTGGTGATTGTGCAGGAATGGGTTCCTTCAAGACAAAAAGGCCCAGGAGAAATATAAATGCAATGCAGAAAGACTGAAATTTTCCAGGTAAACAAGAGAAGCAGGGCTCAGTCATTGGATTTCAGATGCCCCTGTCTGAACCTAGCAGACCAGGCATCCAACATTTTCAACTGGCGAGAAGCCCAGGCTTGCAGCTGACAGGTGTGAGTCCAGAAGGGCGAAAGGAAGGCCAGCTCCATGTGAGATTTCACATGCTTCGCTCCTGAAACTCTTTTCCTCTGTGCGCATTTCAGATGTGTAGTCAGTGCCTCCACTCCTTGCCAGGAGAATCAATTATACTACTAACTCCTGGTTGTATTGCCAGGATGTAACCTCAGAAGTCTCTAAAGTCCCCCCTGCAATTTCAAGCAGAAACACTCGAGTGACACACAGGATTTGGAGGTAGATTGATTTAATATTGACGTGGACCGACAGGGAATCAATTATCCTTTAAAAAGTCAGACTTTGAAGGCGCAAGGAGGGAGATTTTTATGGGATCATAAGCAAGGAGAAGAGTACTTGGCTGTCTTTGATTGGCACTTACATTGTGCAACACAGTGACCAGCCATTTCTAGGAGACAGTAGGAACAGGAAGTATAAGAGGAACCATTACCTGGGCAACTGAGAAACTGAAGAATACTTGCTGGGGAGTGAGATGCATTTTCTGTTACACCCTGAGCTAAAAAATAATTTTATTTCAGTAATTCTACTAATGGGTATTTGGGATTTTCTAAATTGTAACGTATTAAGCCTATTCCATTTAGTCTGAATAGGCACTAAAGGAGACAGGCGTAAGCAGGAAAGAAGCTCTATCTTTCTGAAGAGGTGTCAAGAGCCTGACATATAAGTTATGGTTGAGACAGAGAAACTAGAACAGAAATTTCCATCAATGCAAAGTGATTCAGGAGCCAGGGAGCTAGCTCAGTAGAATAGGTACTTGCCTGGCAAGCACAAGGTCCTGAGTTCAGTCCCCATTACCAAAACAAAACAAAAGTGATTCAATTTATCTTTGTTTGTGTACAGGATAAAGGCTATTCTTCCTGGAGCAGCTGTATAACTTAGTTCTAAGATATACATTCATCCCCTAAGGCAGCGTATCATTTTAGAGATACCCTGATATGCTTCTGACTTTCATGCCAGAAAATTGGAGAGGAGACTCCCTGCACATCCTACCAGGCAGAGAGTAGACTTGGAAAGGGGAGAATGGAGACACCAAAAAAATACTTTATTGTGCCTTAATTTGGACAAAGAGAACTACAGAGTTCATCATATCATCACAGTCTTTTCATCACTATAGTCATCTTTCTTGTTCTGTTTGCTTGCCGTGTGCTTTGCTCTGCAATACTGGTTATGAGAACATACTTACACCAGTCTCACATTCCACTAAAAGTTACTTCACCTACTTCACCTGGAACGATACTTATTTTCTCTAAAGCTCATTCTCATACCCCATGGGAACAAGCATAACTTTTTGGTTTTTTGGGTTTTTTTGCTGGCTCTGCCCACCTTGGAAGCAGGCTGGCGCAGCATATGGTGCAGGGGATGGAAGCTCGGTCACTGCACCCACTTTAAGCTTGTTGGGCTATCTCGCTGGCCCCAGCATTGCTTCGGTGATGGCTGACCTTGCAAGAGGGAGAAAGCTCTGTACCCCTGAACTTTCTCCACGACGAGGAAGTGAGAAATGTGTGCTCATGTGTGTATAATCTTACAGGGATAGAGAGCCAAATCCAGCACATCATTTCATGAGTATAGTCAGCACTTTGCTTACATTGCATCATTTCAGCTCAACATTTCTCAATATTCAGAAATGACTTGGTTTTGTAAATGTACATATGCGCTTACTTGTTCATGAGGGCTACTGCATTGGGCCTGTTTTGACCCATGTGTGACTACTTAATGACATATTTATCAAACCAAATGGTGTCTAATAAAATCAGAGGGCTCTGCCATGAGTAGGGGGAGATACAAAAGGAAAGAGACCACAGTAAATGAGGAAACAAGCAGATTTTAACTGTGATGTCACTGCTATAGCCATCAGTACTTTAGCAAGCACATATTTAGACACCTAGTCTGTAGTGTTTCTGGTTTGCTACATGCTCAAAAGCATTTACCATCTATCAATTGAAACATGGCAGGTAAAAGATACTACAGAAATTTCTAAACATATGGATATGTATATCAAGGATCTCAGAGTCACGGGATGTTGTAAATTATCAAACTGCTTTTGCTTGTTCTGGGAGACAAGCGCCTGCTGTGGTATCCATAATTTGTCTGTCAAGAAACAATTAAGGAGATATATGACATCTTGAAGTTTCCAACTGAGAATAGCTGAAGAAACTGCAGACAGATAGCCCAGGTGCAGCACCCTAAAGAGGAGTACGTGCTGCATTACAATTTAGGAAAATACAACCTCGCTGAGTATCATTTGCATTTGTGTTCTCAACAAGTCAAAAGGCTTGAGTGTGTTTGCCCTGGCCCACAGTTCAATGCAAAGAGATCTAAATCTTGCACTGAAGGCTTGTAATTAAAGTGACAGGAATCTTCAAAACAAATTATTTCACAAAAGTAATAGGGCTGTCTGGCCCACTTCCCAAATTTTCCCAATGAAAAGATCCCATAGTATTTTCCAGAAAATAATACTGGCTCTTACATTAATTTTTGTTCCAAAAAACAATAGAGCCTATTTTCAGGGGCTGTCTTACTTTTTTAATATATAACAACTTACATTTATTTTTGTACAAGAACCTACATTTATTCATATATAAAAATCTCAATTCATATAGACCCAGCCATGCCCTCTTCTTCTGAAACATCTTCATAGCTCTTCAAATCTCAAATTCTGACCTGAGTTTCTCGCAACTCCTGTAGGACCATTGGCTCTCCTGCGTAGTAAAAGCATGTTCCTTAAATGAGCACTTCTTCACCACGTAGCCTGCTTAGAGTACGCTGGCAGCACAGCTGTCAGAGATCTTATCCCATGAATTCTTCACCCAAGTCACAACTCCTTATGGGCTAGGCTTCGCACCATGTCCAAGAAATCAAATGTTGATTGAAGGCTGAGACAGGAGCGGCAACAACAATGATGACACTTCAGAATTGTGGTTCACACCAAAGCAAAGAAAAATTGCAAACACTAAAATTCAGAAAACATTTCTTTGCTTCACATGAGCGCATTAAGTATGTCATTACAACAATCAATGTATTAGGTAATAGATTCCTATTAAATGCAACCATGTCTGTTTGTCATCAAGTGTGCATGTTACTTGTGCTATAACTGTACTCCAACTGGACATTTGGCAGTGTCTCAAGTTCATCTGTTTCCATAGGTGTTTATCTCTCATTCAAAGGTGCATGCTTGGGTATTTACTAATACTTAATTATAATTTATTTAGCAATTATTCTAAATATTAATATTTATAGTTATTTATACATTAATATTATTATTTTATAATTCAGTATGTCCACTGTGTGTTGTAGTGGACCTTAAATGCATCCGGCCAATCTGAACTGGGGATAGAGCTTATATGACAAGCATCCTGAAAAATCATACTAGGATATGTTTTTCACTTAGATCTTATTTTTGCAAAAATATAGTAGTTCCTGAGGCAGTATTTTTACTGGCGTCTCTACCTGACAATGACAATAAAGCTGAGACTCAGCCAGCTTCCAGCCAACACTCAGATTCAAAATAATAGCCTCCTCTAAATATCACTGTGGGGTTCTAAGCAAAATGAACACAGACATCATTAGCTTTGTAGTGGAAAGAGTATGGTTAGAGAGGTTAGCTTTACTCTTCAAGGAGAAGGCAAGACCCAGATCCCAAACTCTTGATATCTAAAGCTTCACTCACATCAGTTGAGCAAAATACAATGGAAATATCAAGGTTACGCAATTAGCTTGATCTTTGAAGGCAACCAAATTGATATTTTGCTTGTTCAGTATGCAAAATATCTCCAGGTCAAATTAACTGAAAGTTAAAGTCTGTATCTACACATATAAAGCCACTCTACTTAACCCTTAATAATTAAAACAAACCAAAACTATAGGAAATTGAAATCCTAAACTATCTACATAAATGTTCCTATTAATTTGTTCTTTCTTGTTCAGGTAATAAAACAGTACAAAGAAAGAGTTTTGTTGTTTTTGTTTTTGTTTTTACTATTTTGGAGTTTATAGTATCAAAAACTTATATGTTGTATCATGGAGTTGGAAATCTGTAATTAGACCCTTAATTGTACTTTGTGCTGGTCACGTGGCTTCTGCCTGGCTTAGCCTCGTGTCATCACCATACTTTTGTATCTATAATTCTCATCTTCCTGCTCTGAATGCTATTTGTCAAGAGATCAGTTTCTGAACACTGCATTCAAATTTTGGGGTTGCCACTGGATTGTGTTTCTGTTTCTCTACCTGTACCTCATAAAAAGAAAGAAGTCAATAATTATAAAAGGCTTAGAATGACACCTGGCATTAGTAAGTGTACATTAATAGTTTTCATAGCCTCCATTGTTACTATCACCATCATTCATCATCATCACTTACTGTCCTACCTCTTCCTCATCTGATGTTCTCTCAAATGTAGGCTCCTGGGAGACCACTGATGCTGGCCTCTGTGATGGGATGTCCCCTGAAACCATATTTCTGTTTCTCTCAGCCTCTCTACACGTTTCCCATAGAAAGAAGAGTAGCTTATTTCACTGGTGAACTTGGGAGACAAAACTGTCTTTTCCAATCTGTCTATGAGTAAAGACAGCATACAATTCAATTTAATCTCCTTTTCAAAGTCAAGGGCAATCAATGTTTAATTACTAAGTAAAATGTTATCACATGTTATCAAATGTCATCAAGATCTTTTGAACTCAGAAATAAGTCTTTTTCACCCATCAACTTCACTGGTATCAAAGGTGACACTTTTAGCTCTAAGAATCGGACTGTTCTGTATCCTCACATTGATCCCACCCTCTATAGGGGAATATCAGTGTGACTTGTTGAGCTTCTAAGCCTTCTACATTATCTTACACTCAAATTCTGTGCTTTCTTCCACATGGACAATCCACCTCCTCAAGTTGTGTCTCTCATCTAAGGACACACCTGCACATCCACATGTGTGACAACCAGCCTAACACTCCATTATCTACAACTGGATCCATATCTTGTCCTGACTATGGCCCTCTTTATTCCCAACCTTGGTGATATTTCCAGGCGATATTTCACCTCTCCCCAAAAAATCAAAATTTTCCTTGACATCTTTCTTCTAAACTCAAATACTCAATTCTATCACTTTCATAAATGCTGTATTCTTCTCATTTTCTCCATTAACTTCACTAAGCCCTAATTTGGGGCTTTCCTCATACTGTATCTCTTACAGGATATGCTATGCTTTCATCCTACCACCAATTCCCCTCACCAAGGTGTACTAAGATGCTCTTTTTACAACCACAGCTGCAATTAATCAATCAATATCACATCTCTCCTGGGTGAAGTTTGGGCTCCTTGAGAACATGGCCTCTGTTGTTTGTCACTTGCCTAATTGTCAACTGTCCAGCCTACATTCTAATGACCTCTCTCCTTCACGGATGCATCCTATGTCTAAGCCACAGTGCACCTTTTGAAAGTGCCAGTTTATCCAGATTACTTATTTGAAGGCTAAAGCAGCAAAATTATGTAAGTGATCAAGATAAAATTTATCTTACCATCACCCAAAATCCCATTCCACCTCACATGAATAAAATGGCCTTTGAATATTTCAGACATATTTAAATTATTCAAATAATTTAAAGATATCATCAAGTTAGTCAGTGGAGCAATACTCTCCTATATACCATATCAATGTTTACTACTTTACTGTCAGTTAAAGGAAATGTAACAAATTCTCATCTCCTGCTGCACTCTTCAACATGGACCTGCTCTCCATGTTCAGAACACTGTCTCTGAGGCCGCTGCCACTGCGTGGTTGAGCACCATCTCCCACATTTTCAAGAAATCTGCCTCAACTTCACTATACTCTTTCCTTTCTGGTCCCAACTTAGACTTCACAAAAGAGCCTTTTCTCACATCCACTAGCTCCCAGACAGAAAAGGTGGAGGAGAGCTGTCCCTGTCATGGCAACCAGAAGCAGAGGGAGAAGGAATGGACCCAGAAGAGATATGCTTTTAGCCCTAACACATTTCCCAGAGCACACTTTGCACGGCCCCTTTAGAATACTTCATGCAGATTTTTTTCATTGCTCCTTTGCCTAACCTGGGTGATCCCTCAGGGCTCAATTAATAAAGTCTTTATTGGCTGATGTTATGGTTTAGATCTAGAGTGTTGCCCAAGGTTTCAGGCACTCTGAAGCAGGGCCTTGGAAAGAGATTGGATCACAGGATGCTGTACACATTAGTGAGTTCAGCCCCTCCTGTACTTACTCACCCACTGATGAGTCCAACACTAAGCGTGTGTGAGGAGGCAGGGCCTAACTGCAGGCTGGTTACTGCAGGCATAAGCTGGAAGAGTGTATCTCTCTCTGGCCCCTTCCTTCTCTCTGTCAGCTTCCTGGCTGTTGTGACAGGGATAGCTGTCCTCCACATTTTCTGTCTTGGAGTTAGTAGATGGCTGAAAATAGGAACAAAATTATCCTCTCCTCTGGTAACTTATAGGTGTCAGGTAATTTGTCCCAGACAGAGGAAAATGTCTGAGACAACCACCGAATTTCAGGTATTTATCATAGTGTTGCCATGCAGTGCATGTTCAACAACAGCTCACTAAAGGAGGCCAGTGCTTGCATTCTACTAGACATTATGCTGAGTATAAGAGGTAGAAGAATGGGGGCCGGGGAGATGGCTCAGGAGAATAAGCGCTTCCCTGGCAAGCGCAAGGGTCTGAATTCAATCCCCAGGGTCCACAAAAAAAAAAAAAAGAGGTAGAAGAATGGAGTAGAAGAGAGGGACAGGAAGCAAAGTGATAGATCCTGTACTTTCTTCTTTTATAGCTTACAATTTATATTGAGGAACATATATAAATGGGAAAGACCTGCTATTTTCCAAATAAATCTTAATACAGCAAAAAGTTTAAACAATTGCTTTTACTGATAATATGAAAATCAAAGAAAAAAATCAATAACTGTACTGTGACAGTTTATTTGAAAATTGCTTATTATATTTAGACCAGCAGCCATACCTATCACTGACTTTCTTAGATGGGAGCAGTACAAGCTTATGAAAGCTCATTCTATGTGAAATGACTTGTATTTAATTAATTTGGACATTATCTATTGATCATTTTACTGACTTTTTCTGTGCTCTTAAAGTTTCATAATTATAAATACCCACAGCTAATGTCACCCTGTCTTGGACACAAATTTGTGAAACACAAATTTTCAAAACTGATCATAGACATGCTGTTGTCACTGATTCTAGGCTTCCATTCTCAATAGCTTGGTAGAGCTGCGGCTGTGAGTCTACCACTGACCTCGTACATTATTAGGACACTGTCACTAATTTTGTCAGTGCCAAAAAATGTCAGCATTGGATCTTTTCAGCTTCTGAACAGGACATCATGAGTGTTTTCCACCAGAATTTAATTAATCATATTTCTAATCACTGCCTTGTTAAAACACGCATGGTAGACTGTTCTAGGAAAAACAGTAGGTTAGTCAGCTGGCTAATAAATCTCAACTAGCGAAATGCTACACTTAGTTCTTGTTGTGTGGACACTGTAATCAGACATTTTTGTATCCCTAGACATTACTCAGAGGCTGCAAATGTCCAAGCACATTTAAAGACAACTCACCATAGAGAATCTGTTTTTAACTACTGCGATCTAAACAGTCCGTAAGAATTGGGTAAATCAATTACAAGGCCATTTTCCCACATGACAGGATGGCTGTGTTGTGCTAGTTGGGAGCCAGGGAAGAAGGGACCTGCTCTGGGCCATTAGAAACACAATCCTTTGAAGTTCGTGCCTGCACTTGCAACCAGCCCATTAAGTCGATCTGACACTGGACTGGGTACATAGCTTGTGGGAGAGAGCTTGCCTCTCATGTGTAAATCCCTAGGTTCAATACAATAAACCAGGAAGAGAACTCTGATTCAATGTATTTGGCATACTTATTTAGATTTTGAGAGTATTAAATATACCCAATGCAGAAAATGAAAGCCCATATTGCACCTAGATGTTGTTGACCTATAATTTTATTTTACTAAGCACGGATTCAATTTGCAAGAAGTGTCAGTTGATTTCCTACTATGTCAGAGCTTTGAGTCAAGGTGATATATCTTCTAGAAGGGCAAAATTAGCATACCAAAGTCTCCATTGTGCTACCTCTGATAAGGTAGCACAGCAAAGAGAAACTAGGAATGTTCTTCCTACCTATCAAGTTGGCACATCTATAAACACAGAATACATATATAAAACTTGTAACAGTAAGTTTCTTAAGGTAAATTACGATACAGCCTAGTAAGTGAACTGACAGAGATGAGTCCTTTGTTGTTTAGAAATAACGGGTTCTCAAACATCTCCAATTATATCACTTCTGTGACACTTCATGTAATCTGGAGAAACTATAAGCAGGATATAGAGCAGTTAAAAGAAAGCATATTACATGCACTAATAGGACAAATAAAGGCTGCTCTGGGGGTCATGCTTAATGGTGTGAAAAAAAGTAGTAAATCTCTTTGAAGCAAGAGATGTCAAACTTAAGACTCAAAGGTAAACAGAATGGTAAATAACATTTTAGAAAAGGTGTGGGGGGGTGAGTGTGTGTTCAATACATGTCTGTAATACATAATATAAATTCCTTGTGGGAATTTGTGACACATATAAAACATCTTGTTTCCACCATCTTTCCCTTCCTGCACTCACCTCAGGGTCCCCGTCCTTTCTTCAGCATGTGTTTGCAGTACCCAACAGTCACTTGTCGTGTGAGGAGGTGGTACATGTGCGTGGCACACTTAAATTCCTTGTTTCATCCCCTTTCCCTCTCCCCTCTCTCCTGCCCTCCATCTCTTGGTGCCCTTCCCAACTGAGAAAGATCTAGCTCCATCCTTCCTAATGTCTGTCTGTTATTTTGCTCTTTATTTACACAATGTATTTCTCGTGAAAGAGAAACCATGTGATATTTAAGTTTGTGTATCTGACTTATTACACTTAACATTATGGTCTCAAGGTGTGTCCATTTTCCTACAAATGACGAGTTTATCTTTATGGCCGAGCAGTATCCCATGGTGTGTGAACACTACATTTCCTTTAACCATTCATGCATTGATGAACATAGAGGCCACTTCCAAGATTTAGCTATGATGAATTGTGCTTCTACAAACATGGGTATTAGGGCTGGAGAGATGGCTCAGTAGAATAAGCGCTTACCTGGCAAGCACAAGGGCCTGAGTTCAATCCCT
>NDGN011513182.1:533-44568 GCA_002564285.1 Tympanoctomys barrerae
GCTTGACTGGCAAACGCAAGGATCTGAGTTCAATCCCCGGTTCCGCCAAAAAAATAAAAATAAAATAAGTTAAAATAAATTAAAAAATAACTAAATAAATAAAAAAATACTGTTACCAGATACTCAAAAAGTTTTTTCACATATTGAATAGGGCATCTTCTAGTGTGTTTAATTTCTGATCTAAAGTCTGCAGTCCTTCAAAGCACCATTTTTCTGTAAGCCATGCGTCATTTTTTTCTGGCTGCAGTAAAATTTCCACCTTGTCTTTGGTTTTCAGAAAACTAACTGTAATGTGCCTACCCACGATTTTCTTTATATTGATCCTGTTTGGGATTCGCTCAGCTTTCTGAATTAGTAAGTGGACGTCCTTTACCTACCTGGAGAACTCCTTGGCCTTTCCCTTTCCCTGTCTCCCCACCTCCTCTGCTTCTTTGGACTGTAACTGCCCTTATGTCAAACCTCTTGATATTGCCCTATAAGTCATCAAGACTTTTCACTTTGTAAAATCTTTTTTCTCAGGGCCAGCCAAATAGCTCAGCAGATTAAAGCACCTGACAAAAAGGTGCAGGGGCCAGGGGTTCAATCCCCGGCCTGCCTTGGTGGGCCCCCCCACCCCCAGGGCACGCTGAGATGGCAATTGAGACTGGGCATGGTGTCACAGACGCCTGTAATCCCAGCTCTTGGGAGGCTGTAAATAGGCAGATCACTATGAGTCCGATCTAGTAGTGAGACCCTGAACACCCTGTAGAGCCCTCCCTAAAATACAGGGAAAAAAATTAAAAATAAAATAAAATCTTTTTTATCTCTTCTTCAGATTGGAGAAGTTAACACTGACTCTTAGCTCTGTCGTAACTATTTCGCTATTAAGCCCATCCAAATGCATTTTTTTTAAAAATTCAGATATTGGATTTCTTGGTTCATGATATTTCTTCTTTGCTCAGATTTCCCATTTTTATTCATTCTATTTTCCTTCCCCTAATTAAGTATTGTTACACTAGCTGCTCTGATGACCTTTCTGATGATTCCAACATCTGGGTCAACTCTGAGTTTAAGTAAGTTTGAATTATATCCTGAATGTTGTGAATGTTATGCTGTGACAACTCTACATTGTTATATTCCCTAAATAAATGTTCATATTTTTCCTTTAGTTCATAATTAGTCTAATTAGACTCAAACTGCAAACTCTGTCTCGCCTAGAGTGGCAGCAGCTCAGGTTCCTGTCCAGGTGCTTGAGCTTATCTGCACATTCTTTTCTCTGTATGCACACGACTCAGACACCAACCAGCAAGCGATCTGGGGAATACGTACACGTGGAACACAGCAGTGACTCGCTCCGCTGGGGCTGTCCCTCGTGTAGGCAGCTGTGGCCACCCTGGGCTGTGTCCTCTGACTTTCCAACTGGAAAGGCGGAAGTTTGGGGGTTTTTTTAATCAGAGCTGCTGGTGACTCACACCAGTGTCCATAGACTAAAGCTTATGACTTCCAACTTCCGCCTCAAGTATGCCTTCCTTTGTTCAGTTTCCAAAATATTCGGAGAAGCACCGGTGTGGTGGCACACACCTATAACCAGGAGGGTGAGGCAGGAGGATTCACTGGGAGTTCAAGGCCAACCTGAACTGCTTAGCAAGGCCATGTCTCAAAAACAAAGCAAAACAAAATTATAAAGTAAAGACTTCAAAACATTTAAAGAAGTACTTTTGTTGGGGTTGTGGGTGAGAACTGTATGTCCTCCAAGTCATACAGGCTGTGGCCTGCAGAATTAGTCATCTTTTTTTTAATACCTTGCCATGTTAACGATTAAGTATGGGGGCAGGGGAGATAGTTCAGTGGAATAAGAACTTGCCTAGCAAGTGGAAGGGCCTGAGTTCAATCCCTAGTTCCGGAAAAAAAAAAAAAAATTAAGTATGAAGATAAAGCCACTTTCACATAGGCAGTAGAGATTGCTAAACAAATAAACAAATGCATAAATGGAGTCTGGGATTCAGAATATTCAGCACAAACAATCAAAGGAATACTGAGGACAAAAATCAATGCAAACACCAGGCCTTAGAAAACTGAGTCCCGACTCTTCAGTACCAGTCGGAAGTCCTCAGGAGAGATTTCTTCGAGAAGACAAACTTAAAATACCTAATGGATTTGAAGATTTTAAAAGAGATTTACATAATTAGGGAAGTGTTTGGATTTGAATTACTGTTAAGTACATTGAAAATTAAACCAATAAAAAAATTATCTTGCTCCAGAGGAAAAAAATATACAGGAAGACAAAATCATCACAGTAAACTACGTGTTTAACTGTGAAGCGATAGTACACAGTCAGGAGGTAAGTCCTAAATGCTGATCTAGTTAAAATGTTGATTGATTGTATCTAGCCGATGGTGGCACTGCAAAAGATAGGGAGAAGATAAAGGAAAAGAGCTAAACTAGAGGTTCTCAGCTGAGGGTGTCTTTGAGCTTCTGCAGGACATTTGACAATGTCTGGAAACATTCCTGGCTGTCATTCTTGGGCCAGGCACAAGGTATTGGTCCATGTAAGTGCTCCAGCGGAAGGACTTCCTGTCCTGGAGTCATCTGAACTGACTCCGTCATGGAGTCCCCATCATGTGCCCTTCTGTATCATCGCAGCAAAATTCTAAGGTCTCTTGGGGCGGGGAGATAGCTCAGTAGAATAAGCACCTGCGGGGCAAGCACAAGGTCCTGAGTTCAATCCCCAGTACCACACACACACGCATACACACACACACACACACACACACACACACACACACAAATATCTAAGTTCTCAGCTGGGAGCACAGGGGCAGTTGCTGGCATCTAGTGGGTAGAATTCATGCACAGTGCCCATCCACAATGAAGAGTTAGCTCAGTATCACATACTGGTGTGTTAGCAGGTAATATAAATAGCAACAATAGATATTTACAGATAAAATAATAAAGAATGAGTCAAAGGCTTTGGGGGCAAGAAGTGGGGCACTGTTGTACCAATTCTTGTAGAGCTATCTCTTTAGAATATATGCCTGCATAATTTTTATATTTTAATTTTTTTAATCTTTTATTTGATAGAGTCTCACTATGCAACTCAGACTCAGTGATCCTCCTGTCTCAGTCTCCCCAGCTCTGGGATTACAGGTGTGTATCACCATGCCTAGTTTTGGCAGCCAGCATTGGGGTTGGCGTGGCATGTGGTACCAGGGATCAAATCTGGGTCCTCTACTTACCAGGCAGGCACTTAGACCACCCAGCTATCTCCCCAGTCCTAATTTTGATAATTTAAAAATAATTCAAGTGAGGGAAGATAGG
Source organism: Tympanoctomys barrerae (assembly GCA_002564285.1). Lineage (NCBI taxonomy): Eukaryota > Metazoa > Chordata > Mammalia > Rodentia > Octodontidae > Tympanoctomys > Tympanoctomys barrerae. The sequence continues at coordinate 3,831 of NDGN011513182.1, forward strand.
CATGGTGGTGCATGCTAATAATCCCAGCAGCACTCAGGAGGCTGAGACAGGAAAACCTCTGTGGGGCCATCCTGGGCTACACAACAAATTTAAGGCCAGCCTGAACTGAATAGTGATACCCTGTCTCAAAACGGAGAGAAAGAGAAAAAGAGAAAGCTCCCATGCTTCATAGCCATTCATCCAATAGGATCTTGTCATCAACCTGGATGTGACTGTGATTTACTCCCTCCGTAAATTTCCCCATGTCCCCATATAAGAAACAGTTGCATAGACAGGCACATCACGCTTTTTTGCAGTCAACTGGATCTTGCTCTCCTCCAGGAACGGTAAAACCCCAAGGTGCCACCACAGAGGTCATCTGAGCCTTCAGTGGATTGGCAAGTGATCAAGGTGTGTGCACCTCCCTCCCCCGCCGGTCAGCGGCAGCACGCCAGAATTGCAGGTGCAGGTTTTTTCCAGGGGCTTGGAAACCCCGTGGAAGTTCAAGATGCCAGTGTGAGCAGATGAGGAAGCAGCAGGCCATCCACGTACTCTGAAGTCTCTGTCAGCACCTAAGCAATCGTGGCATCTGCTGTCAGGACTGTCCCTGGTGCCAAAGACCCAGGGTAGATTAAACTGACTTTAGGTTTATAAGCTGGGGGATCCTAGCTTTTTGCTCTTCTGTCCTTGCTGTAGTCGGAAGAAGAACACAACTGCTATTCCCCTGCCGCTCTATTTGGAAGCTGGGCTTGTCAATTAGCCCCACCTGAACTGTACTGTAGGCGCCACACACCCCTGCCTGCCCTGCTCTTCTCCTGGGAGTGCATTGCCAGGCACTGTGGCACGGGCCAGTTGGCATCACGTGCTTCACTGAAGCGCTCACCTGCATCCAGGCGCTGATCTATGAAAGTGCAAAGCCATCGCATTCTGCAGCTCTGACCTTGGAATGCTTTTGCAAAGCTTGGCAAGGGAGGAAGGGCTTTAGCCCAGCATTCCCCAAGGGACAATGGGAGGGTAAAGGACAGAGAGCAGGAAGAGCCCCAAGGTCTAGCACCTCTGGGGCAGGCAGCTTGAGAAGCCCCTCTAGCAGTCCATGAGAGGGATCGTCCCTCATCTTCCCCTGGCAAAGGGAGACAGCGAGGAATCAGACTTATCCTCTGTATACCCAGACCAGGGGGCTTCAGTAGCCTGCAAGTTGACTGTGGCAAAACTCATCCGAGGCGAAGGTGCTCCCAGGAAAGCAGGGGACGCAGATGCTGCCTTGCATCTTGTCCTGGAGAATGCCCTGCAGAGGGGTTTGCTCAGCTCCGTGGTGGGGAAAGAAGAGGGAAGCAGGATCAGTGGCCAGAGGCCAGCAGGCAGGAATGAGGGCAGCCTCAGAAGGCAGCTCCTGGGGAAGATGGTCTTCTCAGAGCGTCCCACCCATGTGTCCAGGGAAGGGCCAGAGTGTAAAAATGGTTTCTGAGGGCTGGGGATATGGCTCAGTGGCACAGTGCCTACCTAGCAAGTGCAAGGCACTGAGTTCAGTTCCTGGCCCACACATACACACACACAAAAAAATGTTTCTGAGAGGACATCTGTGATATGGAGAGGGACACCCACGGGGCTCCTTACTGCAAGGCCTGGTCCTTCCCAGAGGTCCTGCTGACATTTTCCAAGGGCAGCGTTCCCGCCTGCCCGCTGAATTCCCAACTCACAATACCCACTCCCTCAGGAAGGGCCAAGGCCCCTCAAAGGGCTGTGGCTGGCCAGAGCATATGCCATCTGCAGGCCTGGTGGACAGCAGCCCCAGTCTCTTCCCTGCAAGCTTCCCTTTGACCAACACCAGCCACGCTGGGTCATGCCCCTTTCTACCCACCTCAGGTCCAGGGTCATATACAAGACTGAGAAGATGAGGGGGAACAGGGTCCTGATGGAGGGGCCAGAGCTAGGCTGCAGGGTAAGTAGGCCCAGCGGTGTCTTGTCATTTGAGTGCTGTCTTAGTCCCCTCAGAGTGCTGCAATAAAATTCCATGGGCCCAGGCTGCGAGCATGTCTTGCCCTGTCCTGGGGGCTGTGAGGTACACAACAAGGCACTGACCCCCATCCTGGTAGGCAGGTGGCTATGTCCTTGCATGGGGGCTGGCAGAGGACAACAGTCCGTGCACGAGTCAACCTATGACCTAGTCACCCCAGAGGTCCACGCTCACCCCCAGGAACACCTGCACAGGAAGGAGCTGCGCTCATTCCGTCCACTGCAGGCTCCCAGCTTCAAGCTCAGTGTGTGAGATGGGCGGAGACTGAGCTGAGGAACCTGGCGCGGGGCTTTGGGTAAACGATCCGTGCTGGAACAAGGTAGTATAGACCCGAGGACTCCACAACACACATGCATCCTGGGGCTGTCTTCGTCCCTTGGCTAACAACCAACATCTCTGCACTTGGATAGGGGCACTAGGAGACAAGGCTCAGGCCCCTCCAAAGTCTGTCCACCGTAGGGAGAGCTGGAGATGCACCAGCCATGTGGAGAGCATGGTGTTAGGAGGTGAGCCGTGGCAGCAGATGAACAGGCACTGTGGTGAGGGCTGCAGGGGAAGCACAGCCCTCCTTGGGGTGCAGGCTGGCAAAGCTGGGGAGGGCACAGGAGAAAGCTTTCACTGGAGGGGCTGTCACAATCCTAAAGGCTAAAGACTTGTGGTCCAGGAAACAGGCTATGGTGCCTGCCCAGGGTTCTTTCGGATGGTCTGCTATGATCCTTAGCATAGCTGGCTTGTAGTAGCCTCACCCAGAACCCTGCCCACCCTCACAGCACCTTCACTTGTGTCTCTGTGCATATCCACACCTCCTCTTTGTACAAGAACACCAGTCACAGTGGGCAAGAGCCCGCTCTGTTGGCCTCATTGATGTGTTTCTCAATGACAAGGTCATACTCTGTGCTGGGACATCAGCATATAGGTCCGACAGGGACAGAACTTAGTCCTCACAGGCATGCAGGGTTGGTGTACCAGGAGTAGTTAGAGGGAAAGGGTAACAGGGGAAGGGGGATCAGAGTTCCTATCCAGGAAGACTTGGGTCAGGATGGATTCTCTGCACTCAGCTGGCATGGACCAGGAAGGTGGCTGGTAGGCTCCACTCACTGCCCAAGGGCAGAGCTAGACACAGCCCATTAGGACACCCAGGCAGCTTCTTGCCTTCAGGTTAGTTTGATGGGGTCCTCCCAGCATGCTCATGATGTGGCCATGCATGAAATTGAAGCCCACCGTGGAGGAGTACAAAACACACACAACACACACTGAGGCACCACTATGAGTCCTAATTTGCAGGACCTCTGAGCCTCGGCTGCTTTAGGAGACCCTGTGTCTCAGTACCTTGAGAACTTTCCATTAGTTTGACGAAGTATCTGAGAAAGACAAGTTACAGGAAGAAAGGTTTTTTGGGGTTCACAGTGTCAGCCTGGCTTCATGGCTCTGGGGCCTAAGGCAAGGCAGAACCTCAAGGCAGCAGGGCCTGGCAGAGCACAGCTGCTCTGTTTTACTAATTTCCTAGATGCTTCTCAATCCAGTTGACGAATATTAACCGCCCCAAGCATGCTGCAGTCACATTACACAGGCATGTCCCTGGGACTGCGTGCTTCATGCTGGAGTGAGAACTCTGCCCTTGTGAGACTTGGGCCACTTCACTAGCTGTTACCAACCAACTCTGGGGCCTGTCAGCAGCTCCCCAGGCCTCGTAGCCATGTCTGTCTGATCAGCACACATCTGCAGTTAGATCAAAACTCACAGGAGGGTGACAAAGGGTCAGCTGCCTCGGCCTGCTCAGAGGCCAGCATTTGCTTAGGCCCCCTGCATGTGCTTCCACTTCCTTTGTGGGGACCAACTGTGTGCACAAGGTCAACATCTTGGATGACTCCAGCTCTGGCCAGGAAGCAACTGAGCCGTGGACACTGAGCACATGGCCCAACTCATTCACCTACAGGTGCCCAAGAAAATCAGAATCAATGCCACGCATGTAACCTGGACTGATTTTGAGACCAACAATACGGAGAGTTCATTTTATCCCTTTCCAAAATTCTATGATAGCAATTTTCTATCATAGTGGCGAGCGTAAGTCACAGATCCAATGACTCTCCCAGGAGGGAAGATGCCTTCAGGATCCAGAAAGGCTGGGTGGTCCCATGCATGCAGCAGCACCTGGGCCTGACTAAGTTTTGGGGTGGGGGGCTGCAGGGCTTCCCAATACCAGTACTGTATGGGAGTAGAAAACTCAAGAAACTGAAACATGGGCTTCTTGTGTAATCATGTCAAACTTCCAGTCTTGACCACTGTCTCGGTTACTTTCTCTCATTGCTGGGACAAAATACCCAACACCAAAAGTGAAGGAAGGAAAGGTTTATTTCACTCAGTTTGTGGAGGTTTCAGTCCATACTCAACTGGCTCCAAGGCAGAGCGCCACATGGCAGAGGGCAGCCATTCCTGGTGGCAGAAAACAGCAAAGGCAAAAGGGCAGAGAGTGGCAGCAGTGACAAGAGGTGGCAAGTCTCTCTCCTCCTTATATTGCCTTCGGGCTATCTGCCCCAGGCTGGGTGTAGCACTCACACCCATAATCCCAGCAGTGCTCAGACCCATAATCCCAGGCTTGGATCATGAATTAATCACAAACTCTAGAAGCCGCCCCAAAGACTGGGTGAGGTTTTGGGGGAAAACTATACACAAACCATAACAACTAAATTAACATGGGTTAATGTTAATTAATCCACTGTTTCGGTACATTTGGCCCTTGGCAACCTGAGATTTACCAGAATGGGCAGCAAGAACATCTTGGGATGTGTGAGGCCATTATTAACGCTCCCTATCCTTGGCCCATGTGCTCGCTGAGCTGAAAGCAAGTGGACCTTGTTTACTGAGAAGATGCTCCGTTGGAGAGCAGCATGTGTCCCACTCAAGGAAGGACACCAAGCAAGAAACCACATGGCAGGACCCTCCATCCTTCCACTGACTTCACAGGGAAAAACTTGCCTCTACAGATGTGCTGGGGTGTCAGCCATGTCAGGCATACCGACTTGGGCTCCAGGCAGTCTTTCCATCCTGAGACTGGATCCCACAGTACTCCTTGGGAGGCCTTCCAGGGAAGGCCAGGATGGAAGAGGCCCACCAGATGCCACCCTAGCTATGGGAAGAGGATAGGTGCACCCCTAAGAGGATAGGTACACCCAGGGCCGCTGTGTATAATAGGTGTTATTTGGAAGTCAGTCTGGGCTCCGGATGTAGAGCAATACTCCTAATGCAGGAAGACCCAGATCAGACATATCCAGGTCAAAGGAAAGTCAGCCACAAGCTTCCCATGTCCAGCCCAGCTCCAGCCCCTGCTGGGCTCTGTAGTCCCCCTTGCCCCATCTAGTTTTGGAGAAGGCCAAGTGGCACTTCTGGGCTGATCAGAGCCTCGCTCCCTCCCCTCTTATGAGCAGTTCTTGCCATCTTCTGTGACCTGCTGAGACTTGCCATGAACCTCTCGAGGGAGTGTGTTGGGTGACACTGCCCTATGACCAGGGTAGCAGCAGCAGCAGCAGCAGCTCTTTATTAAGGACATCAAGTCACCTCCAATCTCAGGCACCCCTTCTGAGGGCCCAGCCTTCCTGGGCATGAACACGATGGCCGCACAAGGGTGGCACTGGGATAGAGTGTGAGCTGTTGGCTGTAGAACACTCCGCAAACCTGAAGGGCAGACACTGAGGCCCTCAGCCTCTGTGCCTCATCGTCCATTTCCATAGGCCTCCAGGCATAGTTTTGACTCCACAAAGCTGCCTAAGAGTCCATTATGAGCAATTCACTTCTTTCTGTCTCCCCAGCTGGTGGTGGCATCTGCCCCTTCCCTTCAGAGAAAAGGGCTCCCCACCCCTTGACTCTCCCCTGGCATAGGAGCAAACCGCTGCTTCCTAAGCAGTTAAGGGATAGTCATGGTCAAGGGCACTGGAAAGCAATGCCCACCTACCAACAGATACAGAAGGTTCCAGAGGACAAGGGCCCTAGGGAGTCCCCTTCCAGGCTGTGAGGGCTATGGACAGTGTAGGCTGAACAGGCTGTCAGAGCCCAGACCCCAGACCCTCATGGCAGAGTCCCCTCCAGACCCATGAGCTCTCAGGAAACAACGCAAGCCCTGCTCCTGCACTGCTGAGCCTACCAGTGCCTCCACTTCCCGAGCCTCGGACAGAGAACACCCCACAGATGGGCAGCAGATGGAAGGTGATAGTGCTTCTCCTGCAGGAACCCTGCTCCACACCTGGCCTTCGGGTTGCACCCGGAGTGAAGCAGCTGGTCATAACCCAGCACCAAGCGTGGCCAACCCTAGCAATGTGGTGGATGTGCAGTTGGAGGCTCTCTTCTACCAGCCAATTTGCCAGGGCTCTTCTCAAAGCCCTTGGATACTGGCCTGTGGCTCCTGAGCCTAAGCAAGGACTCCCTCACTCCTAGGTGCCTCCCACACTTGCAGCAGTGCCTGACTCACAGAGGCCCTGGTCAGAAATGATGGTAGGCTTGGGCTGCATTCCCTAGATCCAGAGGAGGCCATGCATGATTCCTATACCTCCTCTCCTTGGTTCGCTTCATACCCTCCCCAGCCTCCTCTGCACCACTGTCCCTAGCATGGACACCATCCCCAGCCCTAGCAGCTGCCCTTTCTACTTCTACACCAGAAGCAGTGTGATCTGTGGTCCAAAAACATGAATCACATCCTGCCACTCTCTGGCCCAAACCTAACTCACCACCCTGGTATCAAGGCACTGGAATCCCACTACTGTCTCTGCCGCCCTTCCCGTGCTGGCTCTGCTCCAGCCACCAGGTCATCCTGCTGTTCCACAGATGTCTCCAGCTCCTCCTCAATGGATGTGACAGAAGGTACCTCCCGCTATGCTTCGTGCAGCCCTGCCTGCCCTTTGTGTGACAGCTAGCCACTCTCCTGTGGCCTCTGTGGCCTCGGGTGGTGCGTAGCACACCTGATATTAAAATTTGTTCATTTACTTGGAGTCAAGTGTCTGCCCCATGAGAACACAAGCTCTGGATGGCAGGGACAGAGTGCATGTCAAAATCACATCTGCACCTCCCAGCTTTCAATAAGCGCTCACGGCAAAAACCCTGGGAGGGCACAAACAAGACAGTGAGTTTCTAAGTGTTGGTCACTATGTGGCATGAAGACAAGGGAAGAGAGAGGGCTGACACCAGCCACCACCTGTAGCCTGTCCTCCATCTGTCTCGGAGCCAGCGCAGCCTGAGCATTGAGTGTGGCCAAGCTGGGCTGGCTGTCCGCCCCCTCATGCGCTCCCCACTGCTCTCCTCCCCCGGGCCCTTTTCACTTCCTAGGTTAACCTGATTTGCCAGCTATACACCAAGCAAATTGAGAAGGGAGAGCTCCCAGAGATCTACAGTCACTATGCTGTCCTCACCTAGATGGTCCCTCTCGAGGGCTGAGGGTGCTCCTAAGACAGGACACTCTGGCTTGGGCAACCAGAGGAGCCAGTCCTCCCAGTGGGGAGACCACAAAACAGCAGCCGTGGCAACTCTGTCCCCACAGCGGGGAGCCAGCTGCCTCATACCTCTCATCCACATCGGGTACTCAGGATGTGAGATTTGTAACAGTTCGCCAAGTAGGGCATTGCACCGTATCGGCGCTCCTGACTGAGGTACATGTCATTTAAAATCTTAAAGAACCCATGGCAGAAGACAGAGGTACAGCAACGTGGCTGGCAGCTGCCACGGAACAGGCTGCAGGATGAGTGCAGGAACTGGTCTGGAACTTCGCTGTGCGACAGGCTCACTGTCTGTACCTACAGCTACGGGCAGTGCGTGGTGGGCCAGGCAGCAGCACTACAGGGCAGGCCCCAGGCTCACCATCCGGGTGCAGCAAGCTGGGCATTTCCATGGCAATGTTTGAAAACTGCAGCTGGGTCACGGACGTGGTAGGCAAGGCAGGGGTGTCATTCCCGGTGGCTGCAAGTTTCTTTGGTTAGTGGCCACAGAAGGGAGGCTCTGCACTGTGGTCGATGAGAAGGACTGAGGCCTGGGGCCTGGGAGCTTGAGCCCAGTGTCCTGTCTGTGGGTGGCCCCGAGTCTTGACTTCCACACTCCAGGGGATGGAAGGGGAAGGCACAACTAGGGTGAGGGGAGAACAGCCAGAAAAGGCCCAGAGCTCCTCTCACGCGGAGGCAGCAGCACCACTGTCCAAGCATGGGACCCACTATCCTGGGGGCTCTGAAAATTCTCCCTCCTCCCCCTGGGACAAGGCCGGGTCCCTGCCTCTTAGCATCTCCTTGAGCCAAGCTTTTACGCCAGTGATGGTGAACCGCTTAGAGCTCTCGAAGACAGCAAAGAGCTCGCTGCAGCATGCGTGCCACCACTCACACAATCTCATCACAGGCCTACAGAGAGGAAAAACAGAGCTTCCAGAGGAAACCAGCCATGTCCATATGACACGTGGCCCCAAAATGCTTGAGAGGCAATTAAGTGCCGGGTTTTCTCTTCACTGTGAAAACGGGATGATGTCGCTCAGCCCCAATCCTGAAAACCACTTGGGTTTCTCCACAGAGCCACGGGCTGTGAGAACTGTTCCAGGCCCACAGCCCTGAACCCTGAGAGCTCTCAGGTTGGGTTCTGCCCAGCAGAGGCCGTGGGCTGGCTGAACAAGCGCCGTGGGCAGATGGAGGTGCCAGCCTCCCTGGGCACAGCTAAGGAGTCCCTGCACAGCGTTCATCCTGGTTTTCTCAAAAGTGCCTTGGTTTCCTTTGTCTCCTGAGGTCTTCTTCTCCCTCCCCAGGCTGGCCCCTGGCTACGGAAGACCACATGTCCCCTCAGGCTGCCTGCTGCCCTGCGTGTGCTCCTTCCTGCTAACCCGGCCACTGATCTGTCTTCCCGCAGGTTAACAACGAGAATGTTGTCAAAGTGGGTCACAGGCAGGTGGTGAACATGATCCGCCAGGGAGGGAATCACCTCATCCTTAAGGTCGTCACGGTGACCAGGAATTTGGACCCTGATGACACTGCGAGGAAGAAAGGTGGGTGCCCTCAAGACTCCCTGCAAGGGGCATGGGCAGGGCCCTCTGCTGGGTGGACGGCACCTTCTCTTTAGCTGAAACCCAGACATGGCTCGGGGCTAGAACTGGCCACCACAAACATGACAATGACCCAAAGCCAGGCCACCCCCCTAAGCACAGGCCCTATTGGTAAGAAGTAGGGAAGGGTCACAGTTGTCTCTTTAGCCACAGAAAGCAGCTCTGTAGTGGCACTCAGGACACCAAATCCTGTGGCTGCAGGTCAGCCTGGGCTTGGAAGACGATGCACAGAGTGATGTAGTCAGGGCATAGCGTAGGAATGGTTCATGGAGGAGGGAGTTGGAGACACGCAGGAGGGCAGTCCCCAGCCTCCCCTGAAACTCAGCATCAGCTGAGCAAAAAGCCTTTGTACATGTGATGGGGGGGGCAGGGCCTTTGCCCAGCCTGGCAGTGTAGCTGAGAGCTGACGACTTGCAGAGTGCCAAAGCTATCTGTAGTCCATCAGCCATGCCCCATTGGTCAGCATCACAGTCCGTGCAGACACACTAGACAGGCCTCCCTCCCTCCCTTCCTCAGCCGAGTGCTCACCTTACTCTACCTTAAGCAAACCCACGTGGCCAGAAGATCCAGCCCGCAGGACCTCCCTGCCACATGACTCACCCACAGGCCGTGGACCTAGGCCTGCCTTCCCACTGCCAGACTTCCCCACAAAAGTGTAGACAAGAGGGCCACTGCCCCGCCCCCCACCCCTGTTATTGCCATGTCTGGAAATGTGGGAAGGGGGGATGGAGAGATGGCTCAGTGGAATAAGTGCTTCCCTGGCAAACTCAAGGGCCTGAGTTCAATCCCCGGTTCTGCCAAAAAAAGAAAAAGAAAAACTAGAAATGTGGGAAGGATGGGCATGGAGCAGGGCCTCGCCCCACTTCTCACTCCTGTTTCTGTTTGTCCGTCAAGCTCCCCCACCTCCGAAGCGGGCGCCAACCACGGCCCTCACCCTGCGCTCCAAGTCCATGACCGCAGAGCTGGAGGAGCTCGGTAAGAAGCACCATCCAACCTACCCAGCTCGTGCTGCCCTGTGAGGCCCCAGCCCTGCATGGCCCCCTGCTGGCTTGCTTGTCTCCTTCAGTGACACTGCGCCCTCTCCCTGCCCCGCATGGCTGGGCAGTTCCACATTTAGCATCGCCCTCGGGAGCCTGTGGGTGTCTTTACTCTTTCCTGTTTGTCTAACATTGTTTTGTTTTGAATTTTTGGGCCTCTCACTAGTGGACAAAGGTAAGCAGATCCCAGGATCCTGGCAGTGGCTACCCTGCTGTCAAGGGCACCTCTACTGCCCACTGCCTTGGAGGCCTGTGCAAGAGGCCCCCTGATGTAGCCAGGCATGGCTCAGACCTTACGGCTTCAGTGCTTGGAGCGTTGGCATAGATAGCATTGGCACCAGCACACCAGGTTTAGGGAGCACCCAGCACCTTACGAGGTCTGAAAGAAAGAGAGGCTCCCAACTATTTGTCCCTGTCCTGTAGATGGGTAAGGGTGACTATCCAGTCATGTGTACCATGGTGACCACTAAAAAAGGGAACTTTGGTGCTGACCTCCCAGAGGTTGCTAAATGTCACAAGGAGAGTCTCCAGAGAATCCAGAGACACTTCTGGAAAGAGTAGCTTTGAACCTCAGGATGGGAAGGGAGTGGAAGTGTTTCCTTCCTGACATCAGGAATAGGCCTGTGAGGGCAAGTCTCGTGGACACAGAAGCAAACCTGAGCTCCTGGACAGGCAGGCTGAAGATCGAGTGTCTCTCACTGGCATTTGGCCTGGACATCCCTCTCAGCTGATGCCAGCCTCCCACAGGAGAGCTCTGTGTCCTGCCCACAGAAGAAACCTCAAACACAGAGGGAGCCTGCCTCTCTGCTGTCCCATGGGAGGGGGCTTGCAAAGCCCGACCCTCCTTCTGGGCCCAGGAGATCAAAAGTGGCCAAGCCATCCCTCGCTGCACTCTGGGGCTCAGCACACAGCTTTGGTCTTTTATAAAAGGGCAGCCCTACCCAGATTTCTTGTTTTGTCCCCTACATACCATCTATACCTTATTAACCTCTGAAACACAATCTACTGGGGACACTCCACTGGCTTCCTCATGGGCCACACCTTATGAGCAAGGAAAGCAGGAATGCTAACAGAGGGTACAGGGCTGGTTTCCCAGGGGTCACCGTGGGACCTTGCCCCCCCCCAAAAAAAAGGACAGCAGGCAGCTCCCCTTGAAGGGGCACCACTGCAAGGTGTCCAGTGACCTCCAGGCTGTGCAGGGCCTCAGGCATCCTGAAAGCTGACCCACTATGGGCTGCCTCTTTCCCATCCTGCTGAAGCTCACATCCCACAGTGCAGGGCTGGTGGGGACGAGGGGTGACTCAAGGAAAGTGCCTTTCCACCACTAGGAAGGGGGTTCACAAGCAGGCCAAGCAGCAAAGCCACAACCCAGACCCAGTTCTAGGGAAGCTGCAGGGGCAGCTCTTCAGGGTCCCCTGACCCCCAGTGCTGGGTCCCACCTATTTCCCATGGCCACCCTGAGCTGGGCAAGTGTAGGCTGCAGGCTGCTGTCCAGTGGCTCACAGCACTTCGCTTTCTGTTTACAAGCTGCAGTCCGGAAGAAGAAGGGTAAGGGAAGCCCAAGTGTCTGTCTCCGGTCCTCTTGCGCATCACTCCCCAGTAGAAGAGAGATCCCTCTTGTGACCATCAAGTGCAGTCTAGAATGTACCATGAACCTTGTGTCTTCTCCCTGTTTGGGGGTCTTGCCTAAGAGCCCCAGGCCTGGAACATGTCCCATTTTGGTCTGTTGGTCTGTTTGACTTCTGTCTGTGACTCCCCTGGCGTGTTCCGTATTTCCCCTTGAGCCGTGTCCATGTCACCATGACTGTGAAGCCCCTACAAGCCCTTCGGGGTCTCAGCTGGACCTGCCATGTCTAGGAAGAGGCCTTGGCACTCTACAGGCACAGGAACCCCCGGCTGCTCTTGACCCAACATTCCCTTTGCAGTGACCAAACACTGCCCCTTTTTCACACTTTCAGTTCCCCTTGTGCTGGTGGCAGAGGGAGCTAGGGCCTTTGGACCCACCGAGTTGTGAGGCGGGCAGGCACAGTGGTATGTCCCTGAGCAGCCATGACACAAGGCCCCCTGAGAACACAGCCCTTTCCTTCTGTGTCCCCTGAGAACACAGCCCTTTCCCTCTGCAGCTGTAGCCACATCTCAGATGTTTCTCACCTGACTGCTGGAGATAGTTAAGAAAGCCCTTCCCAGTACACTGAGACTTTCTTCAGAACAATTATAAGAAGCGTTCTCAACAAAACCACCTTTTCCTTGGGCTGTAGGCACCATGGCCAAGGCAAGCCACAGATGTAGCAGTGACTGGAAGGTCCCTGAAATTAGGGGCTTGTGGGTACTGGAGACCAAGAGGCCAACATCAGGGAAGGACAGGGCTTCCTAAAGCAGGAGGCAGAGCCTCAATGGCCCTCCTCTCCTCTTTGACCCCTCAATGCTAGCAGTCTTCCTGCAGCAACCTGGGCCTTCATACCATACCACGCTGCCCAAGATGGTCTAAGCCCACTCTCTAGGGTCTTCTCTGTGTCAAGGTCAAGGTGGATTCTTGAGGGTCCTGGGGTTACTCGTCTATAGCAACCCCTTGCCCTGCTGAAGATGGAAGAGCACTGTGGGCTCCCAGGGACCCAGGCATCACCTAGCTGGCCAAGAACAAACCACTGTCAAGAAGGGTTCAAGACCCAGGGCAGCAAAAGCCTCAGTCAGTGACTCCTGTGGACTGTGCTGGCTGATCCACACACAGGACAGAAGTCATGGCCCACACAACCATCCGCACTGAGGACAGGCAGGAGCCTTGGACAGTGGAAAGCCTTCGTCTGTTTGAACATCAAAGAAAACCATCTGCAGATAAAATTCCCCTTCACCCCACCACTAAGGTAGAAGAGGAAATAAGAGTGTGGGCAAGAAGAGCCCAAAGGGCCCAGCCACTATGGTCCAGCCCAGCTCTGTAGGGGACCCAGCTAGGGCCAAGCGAACTAAGGAACACCCACAGCCTTCCTTGGGGCGTTGGGTGGGCCCCTGTGCCACGGCCCCTGCCAGCTTGAAGCCTCGGCTCCCACCTGTGCGCCTGAGACCATGCCTCACAGCAGGTGCATATGGAAGGCTCCACCTCCTCGGGAGGACCAGGCTAACCTGTATGTCCTGTCCCCTCATGTCCTACCTCAAGCCTTGACCACAGACTTTCAAATCCCAGCTCTCCCCAGCAAGGCATGCGCTGTGCTTGCTCATTCCAACTTTTCACAGAGAACCTTCCCTAGTCCCCAGATGTCATGCTGCAAATATGGCTGCCACCTGAGCCCTGGACACAGTCACTGAGGGTGACTCTGGTGGAAGCAGAGTAGAGCTGACAGGAGGAGGGGACACAGCTGGAAAGGGAACCATGGCTTCCAAGGCTAATGAGCACCTCTGCCTGTACCCACAGACCTATTCCTGGGAAGATGGGGGGCTTTTTGGATCCCACAGGCCCTCCGGGGCCCAGAGCACCTCTCCAGCTCTTCACTGCCTCTGAGAGCAGTCCAGAGGCATCTTGTGTGGCACTATGGTGTTTGTGTACATCCTAGAAGCAGTGCCACCAAGGAAGCCTGCACTGCGCCCTCACCCTGAGCTGGGTGTGGGCTTCTGCCCTGCACAGGGAGTGGCACTAGTGACTCAGGTGCACGCGAGGTGAAAGTGCACTGGCCACCGTACACACAGCCGTGGGACACAAGCTGGAGTCACTTTTGTGAGGCTCTCGTTAGCCACCTGGGAAGTCAGAAGGCCTGGCCAGCAGGTTCACCCTCAGGGCCACAGGAGCCTGTGGTTTCCTGCCTCTCCCCTTGCTGTGGTGGTCACGGCTACTTCTCCCCAGAATTTGTGGGCTCTGTCCCACAAAGCCTACATCTATCTCAGTGAACCCAAAACAGCAGCAGATTGCCTCCAACGTAAGGGGGTTATGCTCCCTCTGACGACTCATGAAGTTCACTTGCCCTGGCTGGGAGACTTGGTTGACAGGTAGGACAGGGGATGCTTCCTCCCTGAGAAATGTGGCCAGCCACGACACCTCAATCAGCCCGACAAATGCCATCCCCCTCCCAAGCTGCTCATTCTTGCACCCAGAAGTTTACAGTTCATGGCCCGTCAGCAACACATCTATCTTCTAAGGAGATCCTAAGTTTGCTTAGAGAATTAAAGCACAGGTCACTGCTGGAGCATTCATTACCTCATTAGCCGGTTGTTTTTCTTAAGATTTGTCAGTTTTCAAATCTGTTTGCAGGATTGTTTTCATTCACCAACTACTTCATTTTTCCACTGCAGGGGGCTGGACTCAATAATCCTCTTCATCCAGTCCTGAATAGATAGCCAGTTCCAAGCTTTTGTAAATCAAGCCTAATCCTCACGAGCCAGCTAGCACAAAAAGGGAAACAGGAATTTGCAGTCTCATGCTTTTCTTAAAGGTCTTCATGTTCCAGTAAACAAGATTTCACAGATGGGGGCCGAATGGTCAGGCCACCAGCTCCCGTTGGTCGTTGGTCGGCGAATCAGGGGATGGGGTGTCCCTGTGGTCATCTAAATCACAGTAACAATACAAACTCTAACTGTCAAAGGAACAATAACCCCGGCCTTACCTCCTCCATGTACCAGATTGCTCTTGTGGCTCTATGGGTTGGGGGTGGAGCCAGCAGGTTCAGCCTTTAAACAAGGACCAGGATGGTCCGCAATCAAGGCGGCCCTGGTTCCAAAGGATGTGCCTCTCATGCCATCATGACATGATCATGCCAGCCATCCTGCCCTAGGGTGAGGATGATGCCCTGATGTCGTCAGCCCTTCCAGTGTTTTCCAAGCAACATCCATCATTCTGATGGTAACACCCTCAATTAAGTGTTCTGCTGTCATGGCCCAACAGAGTTAGGCCCCCATCTGGCTAGCAGTCTGGGCCAGGTGAACTTCACTCGAGCTCAAGCTACTGCCTGGTCCCAGGGTCCTCACCCACATGGCCTGAAGCAGCTCTGGCTCTCAGTTTTCCCTGAGAAGTGGAACCCCCTCCTTCTGCCCTCCCTTTATACCCAGGGTCTATGAAGAGGAATGGGATGAAAAGCAGGGTGCCTATGAGATTCAAGGACTGCTGCTACTAACCGTGGCATTTTGGACTCACCCTAGGCACGCCCATTCTTTGGGCATCTTTTAAGGGTGCCTGCCACAGGCCTTATGACCCTCAGATCAGATCCTGCTCCTTTAGGGCATGCGGAGAGTCCAGGTGGTGCCCCAGGATTCTGGGTCATATGCCTCCAGAGCTGTATGTGAGTGGGCTGGGGCCTATCCTATCAGCTTCTGAGTTTAATCCCGAGTTCTTGGAAGGCCTCAGTGCAGACTTAGAACTTCTCCAAGACTGAGCACCTCAACTCAGCCATACAAGAGTTGCTCCTGTCGTGCCCCTCACCCACAATGTGCTAGATACATCCCTCACACAGAAAGCCCTGGCCAGCAGGCTCCACACCAAGGGCCTTCCCAATACAGCCTTCCCAATAGGGCCTTTGGCCTCTGCAGCTTTCATCTGTCACCTCCACTGGTGCTTGAGGCTTAAAACCTGCCCTTGCCTGAGCATCCAGCTCCCCCTACCTCCTTCAGCGACTGAACTCAACCAGCCTAGAGGCCAGGTGCTCCCTGGACCTCTCCCAGGTCTCAAATCAACAAGTCCCGGCCAAGCCACATCCAGGACATGCAGCCCTGGGCCCTGGGCTCTGCACCATGTGTGCAGACAGAGGCAGCTAGGTTCTTCAGCTGCCCCAGAGCCCTCCACCCAGAAGGCCCCACAGTGTCCTGTGGGGATCGAGCTCCTCATCCCCTATCTTGGCTCATGCCATCTGGGTTCATGTTAGGGCTTAGCTTTCTGGCTTCCCCCGGCCTTGCCCTCACAGGAGGTAGAAGAAGGGCCAGGACCAATAAATAGGAAAGAGCTAGGGACGCTCAGCACTGGATGAGGTTCTGTCCTGGGTCTCACTGCAGTGGTGGGATACACATCCTAATCCTAGAATGACCTTGGCCCCTGTATAACAGCCATATCATAGCTGAGCCAAAAAGCTAGTGCCAAGAAGCCTATATTCTAGGACCAGACCGAGTAGGACCTATGTGCCCAGGCCTGGCTCATCAGAGCTGGATCCATACAGCACCAGAACCTAAATCAAAAGGGAGTGAGATCCAGCAAACAGGCATCGTGGTGGCAGAGGAAACCTATGCCATCAAAGGATATAAGTATAAATCCCAGCGCAGATTTGCAAAGGAAAGGGTTTCTCAGAGGAAGCAGATGGCTGAGATGGCAGTATGTGGGCACAGGTGATGTGGCACAGGGAGGAAGAAAAGTCAGGCAGTAGATGCTCTGGCAAGAAGAGATGGAGCCTGGAGGATGAGGATAAGGGCCATGGGCACTGGTGTAGGCTTCCCACTGCCAACAGCAACAGATTGTCTTACTATACCTGGGCAGTCCCAGAGGGGCAAGTACTCACCATGAATAAGGGGAAATCTACGTTTCCCAAAGAACCAGAGAGGATGCTGTGGGAGGCATGCACAGAGGAGATGGGGGAGCCTGCACGCCCCGCGAGCTGGATGAGAGTGAAGGCAGCAGGATCGGAGAGCACCTGCTGGTCTCACTGGGGCGGGGCCAGTAGAGAAAGAGTTAAAGTTCTCGCCCTGCATGATTTATATAGCATCCTACTAGCTAGTAAACTGGGACCATGGTGCATGCAGACCAGGGTGGCAAGACTTCCCCTACAGGGCCAGTGACCACGCGGGCTCTGCAGGCCACGTGGTCTCTCGCACATCCTTCTTCTTTTCACATCATTACACATCTGAAACCTGCTCCAAGGCTAAGGACCCATGAGAGCTGGTGAGGTCAGGATTGGGCTCGCAGCGTTGCTCATAGACCCGTGGGTTCTGGCACCGTGTCTAGAATTAGCCATCTTCTACCAGGTCAGGAGATCATGACATGTGCCAGCCAGTCCCCACCCTGAAATGCTCCCTCCCCTTCCCTTTTGAGCGAGTGCGTGCGTGTGCGCATGCGTGCGTGCTTGCGTGCATACGTGCGTGCCTGTGTAGTTGTTGGGTCTGGCCTGTCTCCTCAAACACTGACGCTTTCTTTCCACCTGGGCTTCTTTGACCAGTGCTGCAGCTCCAGGGAGTTCGGCCAGTGCATCAGCCCGTCCTCTGTCCTCAGAAACCGCCTCTGCAGCCTGGCAGCCATAGTATTCTCTGGACAAACAACTTGGAGGCGTGGCCTTCTCACCTGACACTCACTCCACAGGGAGCCACCAGACCTCAGCAACAACCTGGAGGTGCTGAGAGGTCTCAGGCTCATAGTCAGAATGTTCCGAATGGCCCTCTGCTCCTGCTCCTGCCCCTGCCCCTGCCCCAGCCTAGCCAGAGTGCTCATGAGGAGCACAGGTAGGCTCAGCTAGGGCTCTTCCCAAGTGTGAGGGCAGGGCCAGGGCACTCTGTATGGCTAGGTGAACAGGGTCCCTGTGCTCCAACAGCCTGAGAAGGGCCCTTTTATCTGATCTCAGATCTCCCAGAAACAGGGCCAGGCATCAGGCCAGCTCCAGGATGCATTTCCATTTTCAAACTAAAACAAGTTCTGTTTTAAATTTTATCTTTAACACATTTCTAATTTCTAAGGGTTCCTTAAACCTTTGGCTTTATTTTTCGAAACAAGCAAACAAAAGATGTGCCATTCCACCATGGGGGGAATAAACAGGAACTTCCTTAGCAACCTGTGCTAACACATCCTGGGCCTCTGCACCAGCCCTTTGTTCCTCAGTGTACACTATCAAACCCCCAGCCTCGGGCACAGTCTCTGTCTTGGAAATTTCATTTAGTTAAAAAGGTAATCATGATTCAAAGTCACTTTCAAAAGTTCCAAAAGTTAATGCTGAAAAGGATCAATTCCACTAGAGAGAATAAAGTTAGTCTCTGAAGAAAGATGACACAGAGCTCCAGGGCTCTGGGGACACAGTGCTGCCCATGGAGGAGGCCAAGTTTTTGAGTCTTCTAGGCCATCAATGTCCAGGTCACCCTGGGGCTAGCGGTCTGGGAGACTAAAAGTGCTCTGGCAGGAATGCATGTGACAGGGAGATGCGTGCATGCCTCTCTCGTGACGGGCCTACCTGCAATTTCAGGCATGGGAGCAGTCGCCATACATCCGCACTCTGCTAACTACACTCACCCTCCTGATTGTGCTACGGCCATTCTAATCCCCCACGGTTATGTTGCAGATAAACCAGAAGAAATAGTTCCGGCCCCAAAACCTTCCCGGACTGCTGAGAATGTGGCTGTGGAGTCAAGGGTAGCAACCATCAAGCAGCGGCCTACCAGCCGGTGTTTTCCAGCGGTCTCAGATATGAATGTGAGTAGCTGTGTCCCTGGTCTGTGGGCTCAAGGTCTGGGATAGACTGGGAAGCAGTCAAATAGGGCTCAGCATGGGTACAGATGGCTAGCTCAGAATGGAGGCACACGCCCCCTCAGTATGCATGCTCAGAGCCAGATGCAAGGGCTCAAGGATGAATACCCTACCTAGTCCAATGCAGACCTGCAGCATGGGCACAGGCAGGCTGGAACCCACTCTCAGCTCCACTACTCACCACCCGGAGCCTTGAGGGGGTCCCTCTACATGCTCAGCTGAGGTTCTGTGAGCCGTGAACATAAAGGACCTTAGGAGGAGATCTCAGATAGGGATCTGGGCTCATCATTACTCAGAGATAAAAGAGGCCATCTGGCCAGCAGGGCAGGCAGGCAGTGGTCCTCTGCAAGCAGAGCCCCCGCAGAAACATCTAAGCCAAACATCTAACCAAGACTGAGGGCCAGTAGGATAGCTCGGCGGACTAAGCACCTGCTTAGGCAAGCGCAGAGACCGAGGTTTGCTCCTCGGCACCACATGCTATGCCAGCCCCACCCCCAGGTGTGCTGGGCCGGCCACCGAGACCCAGTGTGGTGGCACACGCCTATAATCCCAGCACTGGGGAGGCAGAAAACAGGAGGATCACTATGAGTCCAATCTGTGTAGTGAGACCCTGTACCAAATACTTTTAAAAAAGGGGGGGCCTGCCCCTTAGCTCAGTTCTTTAAGTGGCTGTTTGAACAAAGCAGTCAGGCTCAGGTTGCTGTGGTTCGATCCCCACAACTCAAGCCAGGTATACATGCCCTGAAGGCATTCGGAGCAAAAAAAAACAAAAAACCCTTAGGGCCTGAGAGATGGCTCAGCGGAAGAAGCGCTTCCCTGGCAAGCACAAGGGCCTGAGTTCAATTCCCAGTTCTACAAAAAAAAAAAACAAAAACAAAAACACTGAGACTGGGCTCAGGTCAGGGACCCCCCCCCAACCCCACCATCAGGCCATCAGAAGTGATTCTCGGCTCAGGAAGAGGTAGAGACTGTTTATCCCCTGCCCCCAGCACCTCCTGGCAAAATCAAGGCCTCTTAACCCTCTGGGATCCTTCTTACTTTCCCATAAGCAGCCAGGTATCGGTGCCCTGTCTTGGTGCCTGGACCAAGCACGACCTGTTATGCTTACTTAGCTTAAGTATTTTGTTTGGTCCAATTTCAAATTGGCTCAGCTTAATCTAGCATTTTTAAACAATAACACCCACAAGTATCATAGTTTTGACTTGAGAGTTACATAACAGATATTAAACACTGCCGTTAACAATCTAAATCCAAGTGTTCACTTCAGTCTTTACCCCCTCACCTCCAGAACTTCAGAGGTTGCACCTCTATTCCTTGACATACCCACACATGCCCCACCGAGTCCTAGATAGTCTCCAACCCGATTGGCCCTGTGAGACAGGTATCCATAACCTCCCCAAGGATGGAGTTCTGGCTTCCCGTCTCCGACTCAGGGGTATGGGGTGAGATGACAGACACTACGGTGGCCGGGCAGGACTACCTCCATACCAGGCTCATAAAACTGTGAACACAAATATGTTTCCAGTGAGGGTCTGGCTCTCGATTTTCCTGAGGTACCCTGGAGGTGGCAGAGCAATGGTTGTCCAGAAGTTTTAGTTGTGCAGACAAAGTAGCACCTACAGAAGGGCTGAGGGGACAGGCTGAGGTATGCAGGGAGTCTACCTTCAAGATGGACTACAAAACTCTCCGCCCTTCCTAGAGTAGACACAAGGAAGGAGATAGCATCAGGAGCAACTTCCTCCCGTGGAATCAGTGCTGCAGTCCAGAAAAATCCCACAGCTCACTCAAGCTGGCCAGCACAACTCACAACCCACACAGCACGTGGGACCTGGTTGGTCACCTTTGCACATACTATGGGACATACTGATCTTTTTTACAGAGGAGAAAAATAAGGGCTCTGGCTGGAGGACTCAATCAAGATCAGAGGGCATTTGGAAAGCCAGGCTATGAGCTCCAGGCCGTATCCCACAGGACATCCATCCCAGCTCTGTTCTCTCAGATGTGGCCGTGTGGTTAGTCTGATGACTGAACTCACAGTGACCACAACTCCTCTCTGGGCAAGGCCTGTTGACACCGCACCCTATCCGTGCTAAGGGGAGAGGCTCAGGAAGGGCTCTTTGTGGGCTCACAGTGCTGGCTGTGAGGAGCCGCCACACACTTTGCATTGTTCCTGGGGAAGCTGGTGACCAGCACCTGCTGTGTCCAGAGCTCCCTTGCTGCCCTCTAGCCATGACCATGGGAGTGGGCTGGCCAGGGCCATGTCTCACCCCGGCTTTTGGGTTTGCAGTCCGTGTATGAACGCCAAGGGATCGCTGTGATGACACCCACTGTTCCTGGGAGCCCAAAAGGCCCATTTCTGGGCCTCCCTCGAGGTACGATGCGAAGGCAGAAATCGATAGGTAAGAAGCGTGACCTTCACCCGAAGAAGCTGCCCCTTGGCTTTCACATGCAGCCCTAAGAGCCCCCAGGGAGTTCTGGCCTCTGGTTCCCCCCAGGTTGCCCTGGCATCCCTGCCCTAACAATCTCCAGGAGGCCTATCCACCTAAAAGCAGGACCTGGCCCTGCCTGCTGGGTAGCCATTTGAACACAGGAGGGAATGGACCTTTCCACACCAATGGACACCAAAGCCAATGTGGGTTCTCTAATTCTGAAGCCAGTTTATTTGGGACAATGCCAGTGTGGTGAAGGGGGCCATAGGCCAAAAAGGACAGTGAGGAGAAGATGGGGTGGACAGGGTGAGTGGACTCCCTACGGTCCTAAAATTGTAGGCTGAGCTCAATGGACATACTTCTCCGGGTGGCTGGGTCAGGTTCTTGAACTCTAATGAAACAGCATATTCTGTGTTGTAGAAAGTGGTTTTCCTTCCTTGTAACATGGCAGTCATTCCCACAGACTCTGTGACAGGCCTAAGTAAAGTGGACCCCTTCAGACAGTTCCTTTGGGAGTGAAGCCAGCATTGCCTTTCTCATGTAAAGTCTAGAAGCCAAGACCCTTGACAGACATGGTGAACCCTTGCTATATAAATTGAAGAGTCCAGGGGGCTGGGGAGATGGCTCAGTGGATAAATGCTTCTCTGGCAAGCACAAGGGCCTGAGTTCAATCCCCGGTTCTGCAAATAAAATACAAATAAATAATAATAATAAATTGAAGAGTGCGCAGCTGCTGCCCCACCCTCCAGCCTCGCCCAGCCTGCCCAGGGTCGGGGTTCTGTGTGTCTGGCGCCAACTCCTGGCAATGCTGCTAGAGTCGGGACTCGTTTGTTCTGGTTTGAGGAGGACGACAGTAAGCAGCAACTGAGCATTAGGTGACCGTGGTGCTGTCTGCTGCTCGTCACGCTTACCCACTCCCCGCGTGCTCCAGGCCTCTGGCGAAGCTGCACGCACACCATGTTGTATGACTGCATCCTTACTGGTTAATAACAATTGATTTCCTCCTGTCAGACAGCAGAATCTTTCTATCAGGTTAGTGAACGCCTCCAGTTTGGAATCTGTACCTTGAATGTGCCCCAGTTTATGGTATAAGGTGTATTCTTAAATTATTACTCCTTGGGAACTTAAATGTCAGGCAACCAACACATAGCAAATGGTCAATGCAGATGCCTTTAGCAACCCGATTGTGGCAAGACCAAATTATCCTCCCACAAGGAGTATGTTAAATTTGGAATACCCTTATCAAATGGAAGTTTTCATTGGAATAAATGATGATTGTAGTGTGTCTTAGGAAATGTTTTTAATTTCAATAATTCATTTTGTTGCCTCTAAAATCCTGCATGCCTCCTACCAGACCCTGGTCCATGGTGTCACTGTGTGTTGCTTCTGTCCATGTGTTCATGTCTTAGAGTGCTGCGCAGTCTGTAGTCACACCAGTCAGCACACTCAGAGAATGTCCAGGCTGCACTACAGCCTCGGCCACCTTCAACATCCATGTACTCCCCTGCGTCGCGTCTCAGAACGTGGCTGTGATCTGTGCCAGATCAGCTGGACTTGGGCCCTGGCTGACCACAGTGGTCTGCCATCCCCCTCCGCCCAGCTCTGGAGGGTCCAGTCTGGACTAGCATGGAGCTCCCCAGGCGCTCTGGGAAGCATTGCTTAGTGTCCCACTCTTCTGTGGGCGGAATGAAGTCATTAGTTAGAGGGATCAAGGCTCATTCCCCTCATGGACATAGCATGTCCCAGAACCAAAATGGCCCTTTCCCCCAAGCTGGCCACCTCACAGCCATCTTGGTGAGGGCCCAGGGACTCTATTGTACACGAAGCCCTCCATGAGGCCCAGATGAGCCAGGTGACAGTGGCTCTTCTCAGCACACACAGGACCCCAACAGGCAGACACACCGCTGAGGGGTGGCATGTACACCTGCACACGTGGGCGGGGACATCACTACTCAGAAGCTACCTGACAGTGACACTGTTCTGGCTCAGTGTAACATGTGAGCAAGTGCCTTGTGCCCTCCAGAGAGCGAGCAATTACCTCAGGCCTCCAGGAACACTCGTCAAGCCTGAAAAGGGCAAGGAAGAAAGGCTCTGGGGCTAGCTGAGGCAGCACCCATGCCAACACACACACACACACATGTGCCCATTTGGCCATGAGGAACCTTGGCAGCTGGGGTTCTGCCTGAAGAGTGGCACACAGCCTGGCCTCAGACCCTCACTGCCCTGACCTTGTGACACCACATGTGGGCACCACATGTCCTAGAAAACGGCTCACTGCACCCCCTGTACCTGTTTTCTTTCTTCTTGTTCGTGGGCTTGAAGGGGGCCATAGAACTAACCTCTCAGCATCGTGGCTTGTGCTGTGTGTCATAACAAGTGTCTAAGTTTGTAGAGATGTAACCGATTGCATAATCCTAAGAACTTTTGTAGGATTTTTGCTTATTGTTGTGATTTAAAACTAAACCCGTTTTTTACTCGTAGGAATAACAGAAGAAGAACGACAATTTCTGGCCCCTCCGATGCTGAAATTCACCAGAAGCCTGTCCATGCCAGACACCTCTGAGGATATTCCCCCTCCACCACAGTCTGTGCCCCCATCTCCACCACCACCTTCCCCCACCACCTACAACTGCCCCAAGTCCCCGACTCCAAGAGTCTATGGGACGATTAAGCCCGCGTTCAATCCGAATTCCGCTGCCAAGGTGTCTCCTGCCACTAGGTCTGACACAGTGGCCACCATGATGAGGGAAAAGGGGATGTTCTACAGGAGAGAGCTGGACCGCTACTCCCTGGACTCGGAAGACCTCTACAGTCGGAATGCTGCTCCCCAGGCCACCTTCCGCACCAAGCGGGGCCAGATGCCTGAGAACCCATACTCAGAGGTAGGGAAGATCGCAAGCAAGGCAGTCTACGTGCCCGCCAAGCCTGCCAGGCGGAAGGGCATGCTGGTGAAGCAGTCCAACGTGGAGGACAGCCCCGAGAAGACGTGCTCCATCCCCATCCCCACCATCATCGTCAAGGAGCCCTCTACCAGCAGCAGCGGCAAGAGCAGCCAAGGCAGCAGCATGGAAATTGACCCCCAAGCCACAGAGCCACCGGGCCAGCTGCGGCCTGATGACAGCTTGACCGTCAGCAGCCCCTTTGCCGCTGCCATTGCCGGGGCTGTCCGTGACCGGGAGAAGCGGCTAGAAGCCAGGAGGAACTCCCCAGCCTTCCTCTCTACCGACCTAGGGGATGAGGATGTGGGTCTGGGCCCGCCCGTGCCCCGGGTGCGGCCCTCCAAGTTCCCTGAGGAGGGTGGGTTTGGCAATGAGGATGACTCAGAGCAGCTGGCGTCACCCACAACGGGAGCAGCGTCAAGGGAGCCAGAAAACCACTTCATGGGCGGTGGTGAGGCTACTGCTCAGGGAGAGGCTGGGAGGCCCCTGAATTCTGCATCCAAAGCCAAGGGGCCTGAGGGCAGCCCAGCAGCACCCCCCAAGAGCAGCAGCGCAGCCAGCCCTGAGAATTATGTCCATCCGCTCACTGGACGGCTGCTTGATCCCAGCTCCCCGCTGGCCCTGGCGCTGTCTGCAAGGGACCGAGCCATGAAGGAGTCCCAGCAAGGGCCCAAGGGGGAAGCCCCCAAGGCTGACCTCAACAAACCTCTCTACATCGATACCAAAATGCGGCCCAGCGTGGAAGCTGGCTTCCCTCCAGTCACCAGGCAGAATACCCGAGGGCCCTTGCGGCGGCAGGAGACAGAAAACAAGTACGAGCTGGACCTAAGCAAGGACCGGAGAGGTGAGGACAAAAAGAACATGCTGATCAACATCATGGACACGGCGCAGCAAAAGTCAGCCGGCCTGCTGATGGTGCATACCGTGGACGCCACCAAGACAGGCGGGCCCCTGGAAGAGGAAGAGGAAAGAGAGGACGTGGACATAAAGCCAGACCACTTGCCCTCCACAGTGCCAGAAGGCGTTTCCGAAACCGAAGGTGCTTTACAGATCTCCGCTGCCCCCGAGCCCACCGCCACACCTGGCAGGACCATTGTGGCGGCAGGCTCCATGGAAGAGGCGGTGGCTCTGCCATTCCGCATCCCTCCTCCCCCTCTGGCATCCGTGGACTTGGATGAGGATTTTATTTTTACAGAGCCGTTGCCTCCTCCCCTGGAATTTGCAAATAGTTTTGATATCCCCGATGACCGCGCTGCTTCTGTCCCCGCTCTCACTGACTTGGCAAAGCAGAAGAAAAGTGACACGCCCCCCTCCCCTTCGTGGAACTCTGGCCAGCCGGCCAGCTCCACAGATAGCAAGAAGCCAGCCAGCCTCTCAAACTGTCTGCCCACCTCGTTCCTGCCACCCCCCGAGAGCTTTGACACAGTCACTGACTCCGGGATCGAGGAGGTGGACAGCCGGAGCAGCAGTGACCACCATCTCGAGACCACCAGCACCATCTCCACCGTGTCCAGCATCTCTACCCTGTCCTCTGAAGGCGGGGAGAGCGTGGACACCTGCACGGTCTATGCAGACGGGCAGGCGTTTGTGGTCGACAAGCCCCCCGTACCTCCGAAGCCAAAAATGAAGCCCATAATTCATAAAAGCAACGCACTTTATCAAGATGCACTCCTAGAAGAGGATGTGGTAGACAGCTTTGTCATTCCCCCACCTGCGCCCCCACCCCCACCAGGCGGTACCCAGCCCGGGATGGCAAAGGGCATCCAGCCAAGGACTTCCAAGTTGTGGGGTGATATCACGGAGGTCAAAAGCCCGATTCTCTCCGGCCCAAAAGCAAATGTCATTAGTGAATTGAACTCAATCCTACAACAAATGAACCGAGAGAAATCAGCAAAGCCAGGGGAAGGACTGGATTCACCTGTGGGAGCCAAGTCTACCAGCCTCCCTCCCAGGTAAGTCTGCAGTTGGCTTGGCCATGCTGACCAAAGGAAAGGCCACTGGGGAATAATCAAGCAGCTGCCCCTGGGGGTTCCGTAACACCAGTCAGGTATGACCCTGCTTCCTGTGTCATCCTGGACAGCAGGACATCAGAGTCAAGGCAGTCCTGGCAAGATGTGTTGCTCCCTCCCTAAGATGTGCAGTAAAAGGTCACACACAGCCATCCCCACAACTGTCAGGGACGCTTGGCTCTCGGCACTCTCAGACCTTTGCCACGACCACATGGAGGCTGGGTTGAACCTCACCAAAGCCCAAACCACACTTTGAGGAGATAAGCCATGCTGTGGGGGTGGGGGTGTATGACAGGGTGAGGGGTGCGGCTGGGTTCCCCTGATGCCATTAGCTTGGGTAGGGCCTGAGCGCTGGGGATACCCTGAGCCCCAGCTTTCTTGGTCAATTCGGAGTGAAGCACATGCCTTTCTCCCAGCCCATCCTACGCTAAGGTAGACATCACGGAGGAAAAAACCCTGGTTGTCAAAGCCAACCATTCACAGCACCCTAGGGGTTTAAGTTATTCCCACTGGGAATGAAGGAGGGTGGACATCGTTTCTAGCACCCCCCCCCCCAAGCCACCTCTGTATACACGTGCCAGACTCTGGAATGGCCCTCCCCTCTGGATGATGCTCCGCACAGCCCCACGCCCCCCTCCCCCATGCTCACGGCTCTCCGTTCTCGCTCTTCCGCATCACGTGCTATCACGCTCTTCCCAGGCAGGATGTGCCTCAGGTTTTCCCGCTGCTGTTTGGTCTCAGGTTTCATCGTTCTGACTAACGAAGTCTTTCCTCATGCTCCCGCTGGGCAGACATCTGATTCCAACAACAAAGTCCATTAATCAATGATATCGCACTGCAGTTGGGTCTTGAGGTGTGGGCTGAGAGCCACAATTTTCCCAGTTACCTTTCAGGGAGGATGTAAATAAATCACTTGAATGGTGCCCATTACTCTTTGGAGGAATTACCAACTGGCTGTGTGGTAGAGACGCACGTTGTTACCACGTCTATTAACAGGGCTCCCCAACTACCAATGATCCAATAACACCTCTGAGTGGAGAGAAATTCCTCGCGTGCCCAGCATGTTCCTCTACTGGCTGAGAGAAATGCTTTAGAAACTCCGTGTTTCTGGTGGGTGCATCTATACATACACATTTGCATTTATTATACACTTAAAAGTCTCAAGGAAAGCTAAAAACGAGTCATTCTGCCTCTCGCCATTAGGTAATGATATAGTTCTTTACACTGTCACTGCATATGTGGAAATCACAGGTAAAGCTTCCTCTGAGGGTTTCACACTTTCCCCTGGGGGTAGGGTTTATGGCCTGAGTGCAGGAGCCTGAACGTTCTAGAGTGGCTTGGTGGCTCTCCCATGCGCTAGCCCAGCAGCCACCAGAGACAGGACTCGGGCCTATGCTTCCACATCCTTGCCTCCCTTTATTAGTGTCGTTTGTGGGACAGAAGGAGCTGAGAGAGAACAACTCCAGTCCTAAAGAAAAGAATTTATAGGGGCTGGGGAGGATACAGCTCAGCAGCCTAAGTATCTCCCTGGCAAGTGTAAGGTCCCAAGTTTAATCCCCAGTACCAAACAAAAGAGAAAGAATTCACTGGGGACACCTACTCAGCAAACCCAGGCACGTCCTCCCCCAGGGCCAGCCTGAGGAGCAGCCCAATAGCCTGCTATCAGTCACTTTTGGGCTGCTCAGAGCAGAATGACATCCCACCTTGCACGTGTCTCTGGGGCCACCCTGCCCTGGCATTTCTCTAGGTGGACACAGGCAGGGAGGAGCCTCCAACAGCCATTAGCTGGCAGGATTCTGGGGGACTTCCTTGAGACAGCAGCGATGTGGTCAGCCTCACCCCATGCTCCGTGGTCAAGAATGACCATCTCCCAGTGTAATCACAATAAGAACGATCGCAGCACCTACCCAACACATGCCACTCGGGCGTCAGTTCCCGCCTGTGCCACCGGCAGGGCCTGTAAGTGCTCCCACTGCACAGTTAAGGAAATTCAAGGTCAGAGCAGTGAGGCAAAGGAGACAGTGCTCCTGAGCCAGAAGGCATCGGCCTGCAGCACCCACCTGGGGGCCTGGCTCAGAGCTTGACTCCTGTCCTCTGGCTGGAGCCAGGGATTACCTTGGAAGGAAGGGCTGGCTATGTGACGACTACCCACAAGGGTAGGCTGATGGCAGAGGTGGGGCACGGCCTTTGGGAATGTGAACTAAAGCCAGGAAACACACAGGGCCTGGCAGGGTTGGGATGGCAGCCCACAGCACTGCTGGGGGGCCCGTCCTGCCCCGATGCCCGTGTAGAACAACAGCAAGCAGCACTCTCCTTGCTCACAAAGGTCTTAGACAAAGCTTCTCTTGCTGCCATGCTAGCTGGCTTGGGATCGCTCATGCTGGGGCACTCTCAGCCTGGGTGTCTCTTCAAATGCAACCAGAAATTCAGAGTTGTGAATTGCCCTGAACAAACTGAGGCTCGAAATTGGATGGAGGGGATTCCTGCCGAGGAAAAAGAAGTTTTTCTAGGGAAAATTGAAAACCATACTTTCTGAGATGACAGACAAGTGGTGGTGCAGAAACCCCATTTCCATAGAAGGGGATGGTTTTCAAAGCTGATCCTCTGTCATTCACCACAGTGATGGGGACCAGGCGGGGAGGACAGGGGTACCTTCAGAGCTTTCAAAAATAACAAACACCCTGCTATGGCACACACGTCACAGATGAGCCTGGGCTGAGCTTGACCCTTTAGAGCAATAATGGAGAACCCTCCTGTGCTGTCAATGCTGAGGGCTGGTTGTGGCTCACCAGTACTTTAGGGCACATTTCACCCTTACATTCTTTTAAGGAGAAAGTTAATTCCTAAATCCCTGCTTTCTTCAGTACATCTGATCTGAGTTCTTGTCTCTTAGAGCTGCTCCGCAAAATCAAGGATGTGGTGAGATTTGGAAGTATCTTGATTAAATATATGTTCTCAAAAGGAAGATAATCCAATAATTTTCTTGTATACATAGTGCTGGAGGCAGCTTGGGGCTTGACCTAAAAACCCTGCCATGACCAGACCATTCTGGGCACCCAACCTGATTATGCCAGGAAATAATCTCATCTCTGGAGAATCTTGAAACAGGTCAAAGCCAGGCAAGGATGCTATGGTTTAAGGATGGGGGCTAGTGGGTCTCTAGGAGAAGTTGCTGGCTCTCTCAGGCAAAACCAAAGCAGCCGTTACTAACTTGCAGGCTTCCCAGCCATCAGTGGCTCTGGCTGGCCCCTGGCCTACAGCCTAGTGCTTGGCAGCCCTTCCCGTGGGACCTCAGAGCCCAGTGAATTACTCTCAACCCACCCGCAGCCTTTTGTGCTCTCACACTACAACTGTGTGTGCAAAGACATCACCAACAGACCTTCAGTCATCTATCGAAGCACTTGACCTTTCTTCACAACCTTGGAGATGTTAGGCACGAGTGGAATCCTTGCCATTTTGGGGACCAAGTTGCAGAGCACGTGGTGCTTTGGTTAAAGTCCTATCTCTGGGACATACAGAACACCCAACTGCAGACCTGGGAGGCTGGCTGGACACAGTCCTCAAGCTTGGACCACAGCCCAGCCCGTGGTCTCCTGAGTCCACCGGTCACGTTCACCAAGCTGCTGCTTTGTACAAACCTGATACAAGGCCTGTGGCAGAGACAAAGGCACTAAGGAGGGTGCCAGGACCCTCCAAAGTCGGGCAGCCAATCTGGTCATCAGTCTCCATTCAACAGGTCCTGCTGCCCTTTATATGCCAGACACCACTGATAAAGGAAACATCCGGATGCCCCAAGGGAAGAGGAGCACCAACTCTCTAAAGGAAAAATGGACAATAAATATAAGACAAACCCAACTGTGACAAATGTTGCCATGGAACTAAAATATTCTAACAGGTTAGTGATCAGATAAGGAGAAGAGCTGGCAGGCCGAGAAGTGATATTGGAAAGACTTAAAATACCCAAAAGAGGCTGCTAAGGAGAGAACCAGGAGCCCATGCCTTAGCCAGAGGCAGAAAGGTACTTTGAATGCTGAGGAGACTGGGCCAGGTGGCAGGGTGGGGCCAAGCCATAAGGATCAAGGACCATGGAGCCATGGGGGTAATGGCACCAAATCTGGAGGGATAACAGCTCTCGGAGTGCTTGCTTAGGCTTGGCATGACCATCCTTTTGCTTCCCAAGGATTAGTGAGGCTACTGTGTGGGCAGGGCATGACCCCATAACATGGGAAGGCTGCTCCAGGAGCCCAGATTTGGGACAAGAGGCCTATGCTCCTGAGATGAGCAGGTAGGTGCCAGAGAGACTTAAGTGCCCAAGGAGTCCAGGCACCCACAGCCCAGGCTGCCTGCCTGATAGGTGCTGAGCCTAAGCAAGCTGGCTGTGACCTGGGAGATCCAGGTATCATCTTTCCCCAGCCTTCCTGAGATATAACTGACAAATACCAGATAGCATTTCTAAAGCCAGGCAAATCTGGTGTTTTTCAACATTTCCACTGAAAAGGTCAACTTTGCTTTCAGTGAGTTTGTGGGAGGAACAGAGCAGTGAGTGGGTGCTTGTGGGCACCCCGCAAAGGGAACAGCACATTACAGGGTGCCCTCTGGTTTGCCAGCCCTCAGTAGTGGTCCCGAAGAGCCTCAGGGCTGGCCATCTCTGGCTGAGGCGCAGACTGTACTGGGAAGGACTGCGTGAAAGTGCAGGACCCAGAGCTGCCAGGTTTCTAGCTGCCCAGAGTGCACAGCCCGCACCCAACGAGCTGCTCTACCCCGACACCCCATTTGCCTCTGTGCTGTGCATCAGCTTTCCACTGGCTCCCACAATACTGTCCTGAGAACCTCTTCATGTTAGAATGGATCAATGTGGGGATATATATATATATATATATAATCTCCTCCCAGATATTCTAAGAGCAGACTCCTGAACTACCAGGACAACAGAGCTGCTTGGTGGTGTTTCCATTACCCACCAGCTCCAAGGCAGTGGGCATGTCCTGGATCATCCGATAGGAAGGTGATACCAGGGAGAGGCCCTGGGATCTGCTGGTGGTATTTCACTTCTTGGGGATGGCACTGGAGAGTCTCTGGCCTGACAGGAATACATCCTTTAGTCAACAAACAGCAGGTTCAAATCTCATTGACTTGACATTTGAAGTGGGAGACTACCTGGGAAGAACCACGGGTGAGCATTTCTCCATGAGAGCCGGCTGCCTCTCTAGCTGTGGAGGCGTGAGCCCCTAGCAGGGAGACCAGATCCCTTGGGAGCAGGAGTCCCCTGCCACGTCTGACTTTGGACAAGTCACTCCACTTCTGGATAAAGGAAGTGGGCAGAGTATCCATAGACTGCCTCTTCACTGGTTAGTTCATCTACCCTATTCTGGACCACATTGAGGACTGAGACAGCAGGCTGCTCTGGGGGTTCATAACTTGAGTGTAACTGTGGAGCCTAAGACTCGAGGCACACAGAGGGTTCCCAGCTGCTAAGCCAGGGCAAGATGGGGCGGGGGGTAGGAGGAGAGCGCTGACGCTTGTCCCAGGATGCAGGCCCAGGGCAGATGTTAATGACTGGGTGCTCTCAGTTCCGTCTCCCTTCTTGGGGAAGCTATAAAAATAGAGTAACTGAGAAGTATGTACATGCACAACGTGGCTGGCACGAAAGCCCAGTGGGGGCTGCAGTACAGAGGAGGGCCTGAGCACAGGAAGGAGCCCAGGCTGAAAGGCCCAGGCCCGAGAAGGACCAAAGGAGCACACAGGGCCTTCTCATCTCTGAATGGCCCCTGGCTCACGTCATTGCTCCTGAACCAACCTGAGTTTGTAAAGAGCGGGAAGGCCGATTGCATAGCCCCGCCACCGCCACCACCACCTGTCCTGCCTGAGGAAACTGCAGGGTGTGCAGAGCTCTTGAGTCCCTCCGGGGCTGATTTCTCTTAAAATTTTCAATATAAGTTTGATTTTAAAGGCTACAGAGTGATCATCTGAGAGAGGGTATGTGTGTGAGTGTTTGTGTGTGTGTGCATTCGTATGTCTGTTCTAAATCAGGATAATAGATTCCTGTATGTTCCGCCCAGCAACCAAGTGGTTGCTTAGCAACATAATGATCCGTGCATGAGGGAGGATCCAGTGAATCATATCAATGTGATTAACCGAAGGGGAACCAGGCTACGGGGAAGGCACAGGGCGAGCCAGCCAGCCCGCCCTTCCCTGAGCTCCAGCTCTCTGGCTGTGCTCTTCTGTAGCCGTGCTGAGCGGGTCCTCAGCCTGTGGCCAGGTCTAACAGCCATGCAGCCAGCTGCTGGCCCAGCATCTCCTCACACAGGCTTGACGGGAAGCCCTGGTACCCTGTGGAACAGCCTGCCCCCCTAGGACTGATGCTCTATCCTTCCTGAGTTGCAGAAGGAAAACGCAGCCCCAGAAACCAATCTGGGAATTTAGCAGGAAGCTGGCTGGCTTTCTTCGGAGCATGGACCAATACTCTTCCGGTGTCACTACTCTGTCTTTTTAAAGTGCTTGACATTGTCCCAAGCCAGAGATGGTAAAGCTGTAAGCGCTCCCTGCCAACTGTGAAAGTAACACCCACGTTGATTTCCAGTTGGAGTCCTGGGCTGCTTAGGCATCACCCTGCCCAGAACCTGTGTCAGGAAGGGACGGGCTCATGCAGCACTGCAGCCACGGTCCGTACTCTCTCCTTCCATCCTCTAAGGAGGCTGCTTTTCTTCTTCTTGATGAATTCTGCAGTGTTGTCTCAATCGCTCCATTTGTCATTTCCATTTGCTCCATGATGGGTGTTAACAGAAGAGGGTCGTGCTGAAGAGAAGTAAGTGCCGCCTACAGAGAGGTGCATGGTCTCCTGTGTGCCACTGTCCCCTGCTCCTGCTGCCCAGCCACGTGTCCGGAGCTTCCTTTCTGCCTCCTGATGTGCACAGCTGGCTGCAGAGCCCTTCTTTACCAAAAACAGGCCCAGCCACTCACAGCTGGGTCCTTTACATAGTGTGTAGTCACAGCACTGCCCAGGCCACAGTGCCTGCTGCCCATTCAGGTATTAACTGGCCTCTGTTTCATGAGCCTGATAAGGAAACAGGTGGCCTTCCAACAGGATGGCGCAGCAGGGCCCCAGTATCAAAGTCTTAGGACAAGTCACCATGCAAGATAGCTTCAGAGAAAACACGTACATAGCAACCCTAACTCCACCCCATCTCACCTGAACAAATTGTGCTTGGGGGACGTTTTCCCACCTTAAAAGCAATCCATTCCCCTAGGAATGGTGCCATATACCTGTCATCCCAGGACTTGGGAGGCTGAAGCAGGAGAATCACCCTGAGTTCAAGACTAGCCTAAGCTACATAGTGAGTTCAAGGCCACCCTGAAGAACAAAAAAAAAAAAAAAAAAAAAAATCTTTCTCCAAAAGTCCTCAGTGTGACCTGCAGCCCCGATCACCTCTGTTCAGAGACGTTTCATATGTACAGGTATTTCAGCCATCTTAGTTCAGCTGTTCTACAAAGTGAAAACCACGGGCCTCTCAAACAGATGTCACATCCGCCACCGCACGGGGGCAGAGACAGGCCAGCTTGCTGCAGCACCTTCTCAGTCTAGACCTAAAGCCAGCTACCTAGATCTGAGCAGCACCATAGAGGGACTTGACAGGTCCCTTAGGTCCTCACCAGGTCCTCAGGCCAGCTCTTCTCAAGAACTTAATCCTAGTCTTAAGGCGCAGCCCCTTAGGGCCTGCAGAGCCAGCGGGCTCCCCAGCCTTCACTGAGCTACCTCCGACCTTGGTGGGTCTGCCTCCCCGCTGCCCGTATAGCCATCTCATTGGCCCAACTGGCTACCAAGCCTAAAGAGCCAGAAGAAGGCTCCACTCAGGGCTGTGCACAGGGCTCCCAGCCTCCAGAAGCGGCCTGTGAGTGCTCTGACTCCCCAGACATCCCTGGCCCATAGTGTGCCCCTGCCAGCCCCCATATGCTTTCAAGACAGAACTGAGGCTCAAGCCCTCAGCGCAGTGCCTTTTCAGGTATGCACCTCTGTTCTGCCCCTGGAGTGGGCCACAGCGGAAGTATATGCCCACCATGGCTACTGTCAGGTGGAGAAGAGCCGCAGAGCTCAGAAGGATGGGGTGACAAGCCCGTACTTTCACCCAGACCCATAGCAGCCCAAGGCAAGGCACAGAGACCACAGCCGGGTGACTGACTACATGGCCCCTGCCCCTTCCCACTTCTGTCCCATGTAGGCTCTGACCTATTAGCACCTGGCAGACCCTGAAGAATACCAGGAGCTACAACATGGTTTCTATGGCCTACCGCCTTTGTCAGTGTTTGGGGGAGTGTTGCTCACTGCAGGAGCTGCCCCACCCCACGGTCCCGGCTCTGCAGCTCTGAGATGGACTCGAGGATCCTCACTGTCCTCATCTCCCAGTTTCCTCGGTAGGAGACGGACCAAGTTCATACAGGCAGACAGACATAGACTCCCCACACTCCAGCAATATTTGGTGGAGCCAGGACTTTAATTTGTGTCTCTCCATCCAGATCCCGAAGGGCCCAGGCAAGTCTCATCTTTCCAGAAGGGGGTGGGGTGAGCACGCACATTGATGTAAGTGAGCCTTGGAGGCAGGAAACACATACTGTGGCTGCAGGTGGCAAAATAGCCATGGTGCAGCTTGGGGATAGAAGAGCAAGAGCCAGTGCAGACAGCTAGATGCCTGTCCTCCCTAGGTGTGACCTGCCAGGGGCGGGCCCAAGCCAGAGAGGGGCATTTTGTAAAAAGACCACCTCGCTGTAGGCAAGTGTGAACAGGACTGCCCCAGCCCCAGATGTCACCTGCATCCCACAGGAACATCCCCCACTGGAGCCAGTGCAAGGGGCCCTTGGGAGAACTGAGCCTCTCCCCCACCCCACCAGCTTTGCCTGCCTACACGTAGTGAGGAGGGTGGGCATGGGGCCCGGGGTTCCCTTCAGGCCTCTGCTTGCAGCAAGGACGGCACCTCCTCCTAGTGAATCTCTGCACAAAAGTGGGAGACACTTCAGTGCATCAGTTCACGCAGCGAGGCAGGGCCTCTCGGGAAGCAGACCTTGCCCTGAGGTTAGCTCGGGACACAGTGTGACAAAGTGCTCCTTGCCCTCTGGGTTTGGGGAGAACTTCCTCCAATTCTGGGTGCCTCATAGCGGGTCCTGCCCTGCTCTTGTTCTAAAACTATGGAGCCAAAAAGCCACAGATGGCCGGGCAGCCAAGAGCAGCCAGAGAGGGTCCCCTCCGCGAGTGTCCCTCCCTGCCTGCCCGCCCAATCAAGGCAAGTCACTCTGAGGGAGGAAGATGTCCCTGAGCTCACTTCCCCAGGGGCTGGCTGTCCCAATGCCCTCGTGGGGTAAGGCACCCCAAGTCCCCAGGTCCTAGCACAGGCAGACCTTCCAGCTCCTCCAGCCTGGGTTCAGGTGAGTGGCCAGTGTGGTGTGCTGTGGTGTCTCCTGAGGCCTCTGCCTCCTGCTCCTCCCGCCCCATCCTGGCATGGCAAACCACTTGCTCACTGCCAGTGACCTGCTACTAGATGCTCTGGTGTGGCTTGGGCCCCTCCCCAGCCCTCCTCGGTGACCTGGCTTGTGATGGTTTTCTTTGTTGTTACTGTTTCAGAAGCCCGGAGGTCATGAGCACCGTCTCAGGTACACGGAGCACGACGGTCACATTCACTGTCCGTCCTGGCACCTCCCAGCCCATCACCCTGCAGAGCCGGCCCCCTGACTATGAAAGTAGGACCTCAGGAACAAGACGTGCCCCCAGCCCTGTGGTCTCACCAACAGAGATGAGCAAAGAGATCCTGCCCACCCCTCTGTCTGCTGCCGCTGCATCTCCTTCTCCCACACTCTCAGATGTCTTTAGCCTTCCAGGCCAGCCCCCTGCTGGGGACCTATTTGGCTTGAACCCAGCAGGCCGCAGCAGGTCGCCATCTCCCTCAATACTCCAACAGCCAATCTCAAATAAGCCTTTTACAACTAAACCTGTCCACCTATGGACTAAACCAGACGTGGCAGATTGGCTGGAAAGTCTGAACTTGGGTGAACACAAAGAGACCTTCATGGACAATGAGATCGATGGCAGTCACTTACCGAACCTTCAGAAGGAAGACCTGATAGATCTGGGGGTGACTCGTGTTGGGCACAGAATGAACATAGAAAGGGCTTTGAAACAGCTCCTAGACAGATAAGGACGGCTGCTCCTTCCCTCTATAGACTTCTTGTTATAAGTAGAGATGGGCTTACGCTGAAGTATCTGATGGCAAGCAGAGTCTGTGAGCGCCAACCCCATTCCACGGGTTTGTCTCCAAGTACCCAAAGAAATGCTGAGAGCAGCCACAGAGTGGCTGAGCCAAGGCCTTGGAACCCCAGCTCTCCACATGGGTTTCTCGGGTGGCTTCTGTCCAACAGAGTATGGGGAGGGGGGTTTTCTAACATGGATACAGATTCCCAGCCTGCTTCCCAGCATGCAGGTGACCCCGCTTTGCTGGGCCCAAGCGGCTCCCATCGATTTCACAGGGGATCCTTGCTCTTGTAGGCAGACATCAATGTACTCCAGATACCTCCTGAGACCTCCCTGCTCTGCTTTCTGGGCAGCTCTCACCATGCAGGTCCCAACACAAGCCTTTCCTCCAGCCTGTGGCCTCCTGGAGGATGCCCAGTGCCCATCTGCTCCTGTCTCTTTCCTGTACTTGCTTCAGTGCGATGCTCCCAGACGGGCTCATCCAGGGCCCTTCCTGGGCCTGAAAGGTAGACAGTGTCTTTTCCTGGCTGGATCACTTCCCCCGTCTCCTCCTGTGTTGTGCACCCATGGTTCTCAGCCATGACGTCCTCGGCAGTGGTGGGCGTTTGAAATGGGATCGTGCCTGGCTTTGCTTAGCTTTCTTTCTTTCTTTCTTTCTGCAAATATTAGCATAATTCCAAGGTGGCCAAACAGATGTCACGTGGAGTTAGTCAAAGCACAAGGTCACGATCCCAAGGAGGGGAGCCCTGGCCATGGGAACCAGCCATTGTGCAGTTTCCTGGGCCCAGGGCCTCTTCTGAGACAAGAGCAACTACTGCCAGGAGCATCTGCCCAGGATGGAGAGGGGTCCTCTGCCTCTCAGGATTCTTTTTAATTAAAGGCCTGTTGAGCTCTGCAAAGATCAGAGCAGGTGAGCTCCACTTCAACATGAAGGACAAGAAGACAACGTGGTCATTGGTGGGGCTGTGTGACCTCAGGCTGAACCCAGCTGAAGGAAACACCTCCGCCAGGATGGCCCTTCTGCTCACAGATACCAGGGAAGGTGGTACTTAGGGGCTTCTCCCCCTTCACTCCGGATATCCGGGAATCCCACCAGCTTGTCTTAATAGTACAACAGGGTCTTGGAGGACCCCATGGGCAGGGAGTACAGACAGGACCCAGGGCAGAGAACAGAAAGTGGGCTTCAGGATGCAGGTGAATGAGAACAGGAACAAGGCAGGACGGTGGCCCCAGACAATGGCCCGGCTTCCTGAGCCTGTACCCCTCTTGCCCCGAGTCCCTCCTTCCAGAAATGATACCTCTGATGTCCAAGGGAGGTTACCAGTTGCACACAGGCTGCAAAACATCAAGTCAGGCTTCTCGCACCTTCTCCCAAGTGTGGAGAAAATGCAAATGTCAGGTGTGTGGTTTCATTATGATTTTAGAACTAGCCCAGCCCATCTCTAATTATAAAACACCTTTTTTCCTTTTTTTCTTTATGCTCATGACCATGTGTCTGATGAGGTCTGAAACAACTCTAGAATGAACACATAAAATTTAGCAATTTAAAATCTTTCTTTACTGCAAGTTTAAATAGGTGTACAGATAGTTTATAAGCACAATATTTTAAGAAAAAAAAAGTGGCTGGTCTACTAGGCAGCCTTTGTGCTACTTCAGTGCTAGAAAGTTAAAGAAAAAAAAAACTTTTGTGATTTAATGATACTATTTCTGTGGAATAATTATACAAGTATGACCTTTTTAAATCAACCTTATCTGGATGCATCTGAACCAGCAGAGCTGTGTTATATTTTCTATCTTTGCTAGAACTTCTTCATTGAAAGACAATTATTTCTTCAAAAGTCACTACAATTCACAATGCAGCAGTTTCTCCAAAAATAAAACCAAAATACACACCCCACGCACGCACATCCTTGATTTGGAAAGCCAATATTTGGATCATGTCTGTTCCAAAACCATTTGCAGGTCAATCTTCCTATCTGAATGACCCAATCCAGTGGAATTAATTGAACACTAAGGCGCTTTGCTTCATGTACTTTCTGTTCCCCACGATGACATAAACAAGCATTACTCTAGAAAAAGGTACCGTAGGCGGCTGTATTCCCGCAAATGTAAAACTAGTGGTTCCGCCATTAATTTGTCTTCCATTCGGTGATTTTTGCGAAATTTCTCAGTATACCACTTCATCAGGCTCTTTTCCTTTGCCTACAGTTGGCATTACCTCTACACACAGTGCCAGGAAGAATGCTAGACAGGGGACCTGGTGGCTTGGGGCCTACTGACCCAGGCAGCCGGGCAGCCACAGCAGCTACCACCACCCCCCCTTAACGAAACTTTAAGCCACATGCCACTAACCAAAAGCAAGCTGACTGAAAGCCTCCAGAGCTGACAAAATCTTCACGCTGTCTTATCATCGAATAGCGGTAGGATGCATCAGAACCTGCCTTGGCCAACACCACACACCGGTGTTGCCGAGAAGAGTCTACTGGGGCTCTGCTGGATGGTTTTGCTACAGAAAGCAATAGTCCCTGTTCAAATCGCCATCCACTGTTCTCCCTCTGGGACACGTCAGGACCAGGCCCTATCCCAGGCCCCTCTTTAATGGTGGAACAAACGTTTAAACTGCTCATATAATGATCACATTACTATTACTCCAGGTTTTAAGATCAACTTTTGTTATATACTGTAATTTAAGCAAACTGAAATTACATGCCTAGTTTCTGTAATATTGTGTATACAAAACCAAAATCTCTCAAGATGTAAATTATATATATCTGCCAAGATACCTTCTCCAGGGCGTCTGTGCACATTTTAAGTTAATTCATATAATATAAAAATGATTCAATGTGACTGTTGATTTGCTGAATTTTACATATCACAAAGTGAACTATTTGTGGTACTTTAGTTAATAAAACTAACTTTTTTCTGAGTTATTGAACAAGCAAACATCCAGTTGATCTGGCAATGACTTTTTTGTGTGGGGGCCACATATATTGATTTTATTTCCCATTAACAATTTGTTTTTGTTTTTTAAATACAAATATGTTTCACACTATAGTTTCTGTAACACACGTTCGCATATCTCTGTTGCTGTTCCTTTTGTGCTTTTATTCTTTTTAGACTTTATTAAAAAACAAGAAAACAAAAAAAGCTCCTGTAATTTGCACTTTCTCCCAATCCTCAAATCTCTTGTATGGCAACCAAAATTACTGTAAACAAAAAAAAATAAATATACTCTTGCACTAAGGTTGTGGTTCTGATTGCAAACAGTGAAATCTGAATTCAACAAAAAGTTGCCATGCTCCTAACAAAGGTGATCGGAAGCCACACAGCCAGCTTTACCTCCCTAAAACTGACCAGATAAAATCTCTCATCAAAGTGCGAAAACGCTTTCCTCGTGCTCATCGGCGGCGTCTCCATTCTGTTACGTATTCTCAGCGAATGGAAATGTGTGTATTACTTTATAATTTTTATCAAATGTCAGAACTGGCTTCGGGCTCCCGGGAGCCTGGCCCCGACCTGGCTGTTCCTGCCCCTGTGTGGTGGCAGTAGCCAAGCCCTGGAGACTGAGGCAGGCCTAGGGCTGCCCCTGGAGGAGGAGTGCTTGGCCCCCAGCGAGCTGTCTTCTAGTCATAAAGCCTGGCAGCTACAGACCTGGGCAGACTCTGGTCAACACAGCCCAACGCGTTAAGCAAGCAACCTACGAAGGCCTGGAACAAGAATTTGTGTGCTTTGAGCAAAGAGCCGAGTGAGGAAGACTTGGGCTATCTCTTCTGTTTTCGGGAAATGGCTTTTTCTCCCTGCTTTTGCAGTATGAGGGAGTGCTGAGCTGCATCCCTAGCCCCTTTATTCTGGGGCAAGGTCTTGCTATGTTGCCCAGGCTAGCCTTTGCACTTGTGATCCTCTTGCCTCAGCATCCCAAGTAACTGGGATTACAGAGCTGCGCCCTGACTCCTAACAAGGAAAGTCTATGTTAAACACTGAAGCTCTTTGGCCTCATCGGTGGAAAGAGCCTCTAGTCTCTGAACGATTCCTTCTGTTCTGGCACATTCTCCGCCTGAACAGCAGCCGCTGTGTTTCCATTTATCAACAATTTTAATCTTCCTATCGTTGTACTTTGCCCAGCCACCACCTCACCCTCAAATAGTTCCTCCCAGCCTTTCAGCGACACCCCCCAAGTTCATGTCCAGTGGTTTCTTCCAAACCTTTGTCCTAAGCAAGTACAGTTTTTGTCTTGTTGGAGAGGGAAAAAAAATCATTGGAGGATTTTTCTTTTACTTGAACTTTGAGGTGTTTTAATAACCAGGGCAACTGAATGCGTTTCTGTATCTATAGCTATCTTGTATGCCCATGAGTAAAATGCCACAGTGGCTAGGTGGCCGCACAGCAGCGTGCAGAGGGGACGGCCCCTGCCTCGGGGATGGGGTAACCCCAGCATTGGCTCTCAGCTTGCCGCAGGTCTGATCCCTTCGACTCTTACCCCGCACTGTGTCCGTGGCTCTGTTTTTTCAGGATCCCTGTAACATGGTTTTACACCTTACAATCTTTACTGTTTTATGTTTAAAATTATAACAACCACTGTTCAGTGCTTCTACTCTGGAACTCTGTTCATGGCAATTCTGGAACTTTACTA